>CM016565.1:23897006-23999709 GCA_003412495.2 Echium plantagineum
GATCCCACATGCCTATATTATTTCTTATCATTTAATGAGAATTCTTGATCAAATTTTTTAAAGTTTAACCATGAATAGTCAAAATGTGCCAATATTTTAGGGATGGAGGGAGCAATACATCTTGTATTTTTAACAATATCTAACATTAAACAAATTTTACAAATTCTTAAAAAAAACAATGTCATACTATTGTTGAGTATGTACCCTTTCAACTTAATAACAAATGGCCACTCTTAAAGCGGTTTGTGGGCCAACAGATTCCCGTTCGGGGTAACACTATACACACCAAAACAATGATTCTTTTAGGTGTATTTTACTTCTAACTTAAATTCCTTATTATTGGATGTTTTAGATTCGCTTCAAACCAACAAAATCGATCGAGCCATACCGAATTTTTTCAACTTAGTTTGCTTTCTCATAGTCTCATGCCTATGGGGCATGAAGGAGGGGGGATTAAATGGGTCCGGTTTCGGTGCATCAATAATTCGGTGCATCAGGTGCATCAAGTACCCATTTAAAGGTTTTACGTGGGTACTGTACCCATTTAAAGGTTTTACGTGGGTACTGTACCCACGTGAAACCTTTAAATGGGTACCTGATGCACCTGATGCATGGAAGTATTGATGCACCCAATCTTTTCACGATTAAATATATCTAACGGATCCTCAACCGGTTTCCGGTTTGGATCCCGGATCGCAACATTAAACCGGACCGAACCCAACTTTCAATTGGATGAGTTTTCGGATCGGTTCCAAATGTATCCCATACATTAACAACACTAGTCGGGAGCAAATTTAGATCAATCCCTTAAAAGTAAAAACGTGATTTAATTAGTAAATTTTAGAAAATTATTTTGAGAAATCTGTTGCGAATCCTCTTACTACTATACTTTTTTTTTTGTAAATTAGCGATGAGTTGAGATTCGAATCCAGGACCTTCTGGTCACTAGCGAGAGCCTTTTCCATGTATAGATGAGCCCAGTTCGTTTGCCATGTCTTTCTCCAACTCGGACTCATTGTTCTTTAGCCCAACGAATTGCTTTTATTTATTCTTTCTTTTTCTTTCTTTCTTTCTTTCTACGGCATCTCCATATTCTTTACTCGATTTCTTAAACATCATCCTTCAGCTTCTCAAAAACACAATCGGACCTCTTTTTTTCCTCTAAATTCTCGCTCCAAATTCCTCCTAAGTAATCTTTCCTCTCTAATTATCATTTTTTTTTTGTCTGTTTGCTTTATTTATGTCAACTAAAACTTTCAATTAAATCGATTTCGTTGCTATCTAATTAAACCTTAAAATTGAGTATTATTCACCCCTAGATATATTGGAACAGTTTTTTTTAATTTTATAATTTTGATATTTAATTATTAATAGAATATTATACAATTCTGAATCAAGTATCAGTTTTCCACAATAAATATTCTATCTTAAATTGTTATTTTGTTGTATAGGTTGCTGACTCGGAACAGTACACTAACAAGCTACTAGTGATTATGGTAATTGTTGTAATCTTTCTTTTCATATTATTTGAATATTATTTTCGGTGATAATTGAGTTTTGCATTGAATATGATCATTAATTTATATATTAATTTTTCATCACATTATAAATTTTGTTTTTCAGTTTTTATTTAATTGATTATTTCTGAATAAGTGTCTTACATTTTTTGTGTTGGTGAATATGTTGTTATAGTGTTAGAGTTGTTACTGTCTGCTATTGTTTGTTTACTGTTTTTGTTTTGGAGCATGATGTTTGTGTTTGTTGGTTATCATATCTTATGCGACATCCATGATTGACATTTTAATATGGCGAAGTATGAAGTATGAATTGATAAAAGATCTATTTCTCAAAATAATCGATTTGGATTTTAATTTTCTGTCAATAGATGTACTTTCTCCTTAGTGGACTAAGGAGAGTTGGTAATTTACTCCTTCTGTTTCTTATGCACGTGCTGGGTATTTCTCTGCAGTATTTCGATGGCTATGGATATCATCACGGAATGTCGTTCGAGCAGACATATCGCTGCTACCCAGCATCTTTCATTGATAAGGTTGGAAGCTATGCTCAATGATGAATTTTTATTACCAAAACTGAACCGTAAATTATTTACATACAACAACATGCCTTAATGCCGCGGAAGAGGCTCTCGCCTAAGCAGGGTAGGCCTTAGGGGGGAGGGTTGGGAAGGGAAGGGAGCGGACAGTATGCAGCCTTACCACTATGAAAACAGGGACAATGTTTTCGAATTGACCCGAGGAGTGAAGTGCAAGTACATATCAGATGCTTAGGTAGTGTAATGAGCTGTTTTGACTCATTATTATATTTAAGAGTCAAAGAATATAAAATCTGACTTCGTTGGACATGGAAAGACGTCAAACTATGTATATGATTACTCTTTTTCTTTCGTTCACTTTCTATTTTTATAATACTATTTTCTGAGGAAGCTGTTAAAATTATCATTTACTGATGCTTCTCTAAATACATTTTTGCAGCCGCACATAGAAAATGGTGATAAAAGTAAGTGGCATCCTTAAATGGTTTCAAGTCTAATATTAAATTTACAGCACAAATCTTATTTTACTTTTCTTGTTTCAGTTATTATGCCCCCATCTGCCCTAGACCGGCTTGGTTAGTTCTCGTAACTCTTGAAGTCTCGTTTCTGCCTTAGTTTTTAACCATTATTTCTTATCTGAGTGACATGTATGCAGCATCTCTTCACATTGATTATCCAATGTTATTTGAGATTCAAAATGTTTCTGCTGAGCGAGTTTCTCACTGTGGTGTACTTGAATTTATTGCTGAAGAGGGCATGATATACATGCCTTATTGGGTATGGACATACCTCTTTGTTACCTTTTTGGTTCGTGGTTTAACTCCTTTCTTCTTAAGAATGAACACATTATTTGTCGCAGATGATGGAGAATTTGTTGTTACAAGAAGGAGATATTGTGCTATTGAAAAATGCTACTCTTCCAAAGGGAACATATGTCAAATTACAGCCTCACACCAAGGACTTCTTGGACATTTCTAATCCAAAAGCCATGTAAGTGTACTCCAGAACTAACTGCTGGCTTGCAGATCATATGTATTTTAACAGTTTGTCTATCTTTACCTACTCCGAACAACCTTCATGTTGTCAGTTGGTCAAGGTTTTGTACAATGCCACCTCCCCTTACATCGCATAGACGGAACTGCAGGAGCCTATTCAGTGGCATTGGGCATGTTACTGTATGCTGTAATAATTACATTGATCTGCAAGCAGATCACTACTATGCAAAAAACATGATTTTGTAGTCAAAATGAAGTTACTTTAATCCTTTTGTGTTACTTGAAGTTATTGCTTCAAAGTGATCCTTAGTCAACTGGTGCTACAATAATCACTCAGGTTGTTAGGTTGCATTTTTTGCGAAAGAATTTAGTTACATATCCAGATCCATCGTGTACAGTGCAACATAAATGATTCATTTGGGTTTGAAATGCTTCCGTTTAAACCATTAGAGTTTTATTGCCTTTTCTGTATATTTCTGTACTTAGGAGTTTCCAATATATGAAGATACTTAACGTAATTAGGTTTATACCATTAGAGTTTTATTGCCTTTTCTGTATAAGTTTGGCATGTTTCTAAGGTCTCCTAACAAGTTAGTTGTCTTTTAAGCGTGCCATTTAAGTTGCTGAAATAATGTAGCTTCTAATTGAGAAGGTATCATATGAAGCACGAAAAAAATTACAACAATGTGAGGCCTCAATCTGACTTTTTTTAGATATTTTGGTGCAGCTTGGAGACTACATTGAGGAATTTCTCATGTCTGACCATTGGGGACAGCATTATGGTGGCATATAACAATAAGAAATATTACATAGATATTGTCGAGGCAAAACCTTCTAGTGCAATCACCATTATTGAAACAGACTGTGAAGTAGACTTTGCCCCACCCCTTGACTATAAAGAACCCGAGAAGCCTGTGCCATCTCGCACAACAGGCAAAGCACCAGTAGAAGGTTCGTCATCTCTTAATCTATCATCACTTGCCTTCTGTCCTGTTCTGATTGTCTGAAGGTTTGAAACACAAAAGTAAAATATCACTTCTTATTGCACTTCTTTGAATATATGATGATATATTTATTCTGTGTTGGTACTGTGATTATGTACTACTCCCTCCGTTTTTTTTTATTTGTCTCTCTACCCTTACTTTTTTGTTTCTAAATACTTGGTCTTTCTAGCATAATTAATTGTAAATATACATTTTCAATGTACTTTTTGATTACTTTCTTATGAAGTTATCAACCAACCAATTATATAGTTTCAATTGGTTGTCATTTTACATTTCAATTTACTTTTCGACTACTTTTTATTTTTCTTAATCTATGTGCAAATTGCTAGAAAGACATATAAAAAAGAACAAAGGAAGTATTTAATAATGAAAGCTTGAAACTTCTAGATTACCAACCATAAAACTTTAGCTCCAGAATGTGTAACACAATTATTGTAGATCTGAGACATATATTCTCTAACCATTATTGGAATTGCTTGTTCAAAAGCTGTGTCAATATCATTAATTTGTAGTGTCATAACTCATAAGCTCTGATTTCGTTTCTTATCCATGTGGGTTTATTACACTTACAGGGAAAATTTGTCATTTATCTGTAACTAATCCCATGCACACTTAGAACTGGAAAAACTACAAGTTTCTTCATCTTTTGTGATCTTAGTGTTTACTTAGTATTCATCTTACTATTCTTGATTTTTGCATGAACTATAAATGATTATAATATGATTTTCAGTATGGTAGCTGTAGAATGACGAGAGACTCTGATCTTTTGATTTTGGAGACACCACAAAATAGAACATGCTCCCTCATCAAATTTTAAATGATTGTTTTAGACTAAAATTAGTTTATTTTCCTTCTTTTTCCCTTCATTAATTAGATGTAAACATTACATTTTAAGACGAGTTATAGGGACAAAAGTGTACAGATATTAATAGGAGTATGAAGTCTGCCACTCCGTATTCTTGATTTTTCCTCACTGACTGGTGCTAGTACTAGATGAAACTCTTGGTCGACTCTCTTCTGGTAACTGATGTAAATAATCAATTTTATTTTATTTTTTGCTTGGCTCGTGCAGGTCAAGATACTCCCTCTGAGCCTGAGCCTAAGTTCAACCCATTCACTGGAGCTGGTAAACGCTTGGATGGGAAACCTCTTAGCTACCAGCCCCCTCCTGTTTCTTCTTCCACATCAAAAGACAAGCGGCCTGAAACTTCTAATGGTGGCAGTCAAGCTGCTGCTGCATCTAGTTCACAGGCTACAAGTAGACAATCTCAGGGGAAGCTTGTTTTTGGCTCTAATGCAAACCGCAGAGAGGAAACTCGAAAGGTTTATCCCTTATCCATCTATCTATCCAATTGTGCATACCACCTTTAGTGCCATTTTGCTCGCTAGTGAATTAACTATTAATGTGTGTATAATGCAGCAGGAGCCAACAAAAGACAAAAAGGCCGAGGAACCTAAAAAAGAGGAACCTAAGTTCCAGGCTTTTACAGGGAAGAAGTACTCGCTGAAGGGCTGAATGTTTTTCGATCAAATTGTTAATTATCGTTATCCTTGTTTCCTTGGGTACTAAAGATGAACATTTGATTGCTTTCATGTATAATTAAATCTCTATTCTCTTGATATCCATGAAGTGAATATTCAGTATTGTTTTGTTTATTGATTCTTTAGCTTGGATGGTTCTATATTAGCTTATGTTGCCTATAAACCCGCCTTGTGCTCTGGCCAAGTGTTGGAGGTGTCGTGTTATTTCACTTACCATGGGTTGTAATTCGTCGTGAAATTTGGAAGAATGGCACCTTTGTGCCATTTTTTTTATCAGCTTAAGGCATCCATGTCAATTTTTTTGTCTAAATGGAACCTTGGCTACGTAAAAAGAATTTATTTTGTCCCACATCATTTATCACACCCATCTTTTTAGCCAACCACCCTTAATTTTCAACCACCAACCATTACCTTCCCCACTATCAACAATTACCCCATCACCACCATCACAAAATAGCCCGAAATGCATAAACACAAATTAACAAAGAAAACCCAAGAAAACATGGATAAGGAGGCGGCCTCTTTTTTTGAGTTCAACGGATAAAGGAATCAGCAATGACCAAGATGAACACGACCTGCAACGACGACTAGGGGAGAGGAGGGCTGGGGGACATTCAACATTTTTGAACCACGAAACGCTCGGTTTCCATTTCGGTTGTAGGTGTAACCAACCCGCTATTAAGAATATAGCAGAAAGAAGTAATAGA
The DNA here is from genome assembly GCA_003412495.2 of Echium plantagineum. Lineage (NCBI taxonomy): Eukaryota > Viridiplantae > Streptophyta > Magnoliopsida > Boraginales > Boraginaceae > Echium > Echium plantagineum. Next base: position 23,903,308 of record CM016565.1, read on the forward strand.
AAAAGAGCTCCAGTATAAAGATCTTCATTAGTACGTAAACCGATTGTATACCACCACTGATAAACACCAGAATAAGCGATATTGACTGGGCCAAGAGCACCCCCTCGACTATAAGCTTCCACAGCCGGTTAACCAAAATGAGGATCCCAAATTGAATCTTTTTTTATTTCTGTTAATGATTCTAACAAAAATTTGTATTATCAAATAATATCTGAGGGATTTTCATTTATTGTCGAAATACCTTTTTCTCTACGACTAATATCTTCTCTAGAACAGAAAAATACATTCCAATCTCAAAATTTACGATCAATTCATTCCATATTTCCTTTTTTAGAGGACAATCTTTAGGGAAATGAGGGGAGAGGGTGGTTGACGACGGCATGAGGGAGGGGGACTCTAAGGTCGGCAAGGGGAGAGGGGGCACCTAAGGTCGACGAGGGAGAGGGGGGCTCTAAGGTCAGCGACAGTAGAGGGCTAGGTTTTGTTGGGAAGGGAGATGAAGGAGAGGGTGGTCGGTGACCGGGGATTTAAGGTTTGCGAGGGAAGAGAGTGGGCTATAACTTAGAGGAGGAGAGAGCGGGGCTCTAAGGTTTGCGACGAGAAAGAGCTAGGGTTTGGCTGAGTAGAGACACGAGGGGACCTATCGGCTTTATGTGTTGAAAAAGGAGAGGAGATGCCTTAGATTAATAAAAAAAAATCACATAGGTGCCATCTTCCAAATATCTATTAATATGTGTACGGTATGACGAGTAGGTATCATTCGATCCCTTTTATGTAAGGAGAAGTTGCACGACTGCACGAGTCACTTTGTTCTCTCATTTAGAACAAGTTAGTAGTGGTAAACATGGGAAATTTGGTGAATTATAAGTCTTTGGCATGAAAATATAAATAGTAGCACCCTTGATTTTTTTTACTACAAAACCATAGAATCCACCCTTGAATGACTATTCTACCCATTCACTTTCATCTTGTTTTTCCTTACATATTCATCATCCCATATCCCACTCCACCCCACCACCATCGTCACTTACCACCTTCACAACCACCATACGCTACAACCACCCATATCACCACCACCAATCACTCTTAATCTTTTTTCTCAAGTCTCTCTTTCCAACATACCCTTTTTCCTCATAAATACAAACACAATCACCACCAACTACCTCCCCACCTCACCAATAACCTACCATACTCCCACTCCCACTCCAAATTCGAAAGCTTACCCCTCCTCACCCCCAAATTCGAAACCCTTCATCCACTCTAAATCGAAACCATACCTCTATACTTTCTATTGAAATCGAAAATGGACATTGGGAAATGATCAAGTTTTTCAATTGGGTGGGGGTGAGAATTCGCGTTTTTTAAGGCGGGGTGGGGGAGCTCGTTTTTTTCATAGTGTGTGTGGGGGTCGGGGGGGGGGGGGGTCAGAGTGAACTTATTTTGCAGGGGGGAAGGGAGCTTATTTTTGTAGGACGAGGGGGCAGCGCTGAAGGGAGTAGGGGGACTTTTTGTTTGTGATAGTGGTTAGTAATGGTTGTTGTTGGTAGTACTGTAAAGAAAGAAGAAGGTGAGGAAGAAGATAAAAAAAGTAGATTTGAGAGAACAAGATGATTATGTGTTTTTTGATGGTGGTGATAGTGTAAGTGGTCGTTATGAATATGGTTGGGTGCGTTGTGGCATGATGGAGATGTGAGGAGGATGAAAAATTAAAATTAAAGTGTTAGTGTTTAAGTTCGTGCAAAAAGATGCTACTCTGCAAAATTTCATTAGCAAACAATAGATGTCAAAATGGAAAATAACAGCTCAACAGAGTTTCACTATTATTATCTCAAATTCCATAATAGAATAAGAGAATAAAGTGAATTATGTCGAAATTTCTTGGCTTTTGAGTGTGAGATATAGGCAGAATGAATTAACAGGAAAAAGGGCGGGTAGCATCGAGAAATTGCATACAAATATCAATGTGTATTAATTCAAGAAGTTTTGAGTTTCTTGTGATCGCTTTCTTTGTACTCTCTCCATCCCTTTTTCTAAGGGTCATTTACATTTACACAAAATTTATAGAGAATTTGATTTATCTTACAAACATAATTTTTCCTCCATTTTTTCTTACCAAATTGGGTAAAACGGAACTCTAAAAAGGTATTGTTATTTTAGAAAAATGGGTCCTAGAGTAGCATGTTTTGTTTGTTTGTCTTTAATATAATTAACACATACATTTAGGTTTATGAAAATTTCAACTGAGTGTAAATTTTACTTTCATTGCTATCAACATTTGCACTACATTGACTGCCAATGTCATGCTCAATATAAGCAAGATTCCATAATTTTCTTATCAAGATTGAAACGAAAATATACCACAATCAAAGTAGCCACTATTCTTAAACAAAGAAAATGTACCATTTTTAAACTTGACTTTAAAGATAGAATCATGCAACTTCCAAATGAAAACAAGATTTTAAGCACAATCAACAACATAAAGACACTTTTCCAGATCTAGATAACAATCTATGTCCAACATCAATCGGTAAGTTGCGATTCCAGATGTCGGAAAATTAAGAAGTTCATAGTTGTAAAAATTCTTGACCGTTAGATATTATTAGTAGTTGTCTAGTGTACAAGCCCACTATTGTATAGGCCCATTAGGTTTACGTCACTTAACCTAATTTAGTCTATATAGACTCGTCTATATAGACTCATGTAATGTCACATTGTAACTCACTCAATCAATATATTCTTTCATGGTATTCAGAGCCAAAAATATCCTACTTTAAAAAAAAAAATTCTCCTATATTTCTTTTTACTCTACCGAAACTCCCTCAAGATCATACAATAGCCCACTATTTTTTTCCCTTCTTTTTCCAATTATTTAACGCAGTCGCCGCAATCAACCAATCGGGCAACCGCTGTGAGCATTGGTGTTTGTACGTTCCGGAGTAATTTTTACAATTCTTCTACTTCTGTTTTCCAGCCGCCATTCTTTTTCTTCTCTTTTTTTTCCATTGCCTTTTCTTTTTCGTTTTTTCACAACAATAAACAAAGAGCCAAATATGTATTCACCAGACACCAACTGGTACATGGACACCGGGGCCACATCTCACCTAACGTCCAATCGAGGTATGCTCCACACCTATTCTAATTCTAGCAATCATAATGTCGTTCGTTCGGCAGATTTGGGGGGGAAAACTCGCCGACGTTTCAAACTCGATCTCGTTCGTTCTTGCTGTAATCTGAACCGTATGAGCACCTTGAGGATTAATGCATATATTGTGGTGTCTAAACACCTTAAAACATGTTTAAATTGAGGGGTAATAATCGATTTAAGGCGAGGGTATACACTAGCGTGTGTTGCTGAATTTTCTTGTGAACGGTTGATCGTATTTGATGTATTGTGGAGCGTTTGGTGAGCTAGATTACTGTCATTAGAGGTTAGTACAACCCTTTAGTCGTGCATGAACGATGTGTAGAGGTATTGTTGTGCGTAGGGATTGAACTCGAGCTAGGTCGATTATGGTCATGGCTGGACTAATAGATGAAGTATCGATTATTTAGAGGTTGATTATGAGATGAATATAGAAGGTAGGTGTTTGTAGAGTGTTAAAGCGATCTGGGCAGCCATGTATTAGGGTGTTAAGTAATGAATGATGGATTACTAGGAGCTTAGGTTGCAATTTAATTGATAAGTTGAGATTATATTGATTTCGGGTTGAGAAATAAGTTACGATTTATCGAAGTATGAGATTTTGGCTAAGTTAAGGACTAAGAATAATTGTTGTAGATTAATGACTTGATTTATGCTTGATAAGGATATATTGTTATTATCTATAAGTGTTGAATTACTAAGTATATGATATGAATTGGGTTAGAATTTGGATTGGTAGAGTTTGGGGGGTTAAAATGCAAAGTTAGAAAGACATTGGGTCGTGGTGTGATTTAAATGGTTAAAGGGCAAATTTGGGGCCTAAGTTGTAATTTAAGTTGATTTGGGGTCATAGTGTAATTAATGCAAGAGTTGGGGCAAAAGTGTGATTAATTATAGTTGAGGGGTAAAAGTGTAATTTCACTAGAAGTAGGGGGTGAATCCTAGAATAAGATAAGGGGTTGATTTTACTTGATATGAGGATAGAATTGGAATACTTATGGAAGTTGACCTAGGTTTGACCGTTGACTAGTACGTTAGTAATTTAAGTGTTGATAACTGGAACTAATATGGGTTATAATAGTAATATATCGGGGTTGACCATGTGGGGCCCAGGGGCAAAATGGTCATTTTCCGCCAAGGGCAAAATCGTCATTTTTCCCAAATTGACTAAAAGTTGTTTGGTTGTCTGATCTAAAGTTTAAATGGCTGCGAGTGGGATGGGGCGTACTTTGGAATAGTATTTTGATATAGATTATATGTTATATAGGTCTGACCGTGTGATTGTTCTAGAGCTTGACTTGGAGTGTTGTTTTACGTGCTGTGCTTGAGGTGAGTTCATACTCACGTGTTGTTATTTTCTTGTGCTTATGTTGAGTAGTAGTTATGGTAATTCTCATGGCATATGTTAGCATTTTGAGCTTGTGCATGAGTAGATAATGATTGTGTTGCGTGTGTATGTGACCTGATCCGGCCACGTAGGATTGACGGGGCGCCATGATTGTGATGGGCCCATGTGCGGAGTACAGGGGTTTTGTGTGATGTTGTGATGTGTGATGGATGAGATGTGTGGATGACGAGATGTGTGATGATTATATGGGTTGGTCTCCCTGCAGGTTGAGCTAAGTAGAGTACTGTACAGTGCGAAAGTTCGGGTTCAGTACATTTAGTATTGCATGTGTTGTGGATATGTTGTTTATTGCATCTGAGATATTTCTCCTTGACACATATATGTATTGTATGAGCATCTCAGCATGATATACTATCGTACTATTTCGCTTCACGTGCGTGGGTTGGTAGCCACCCGTGAGTAGAATTCACCAGCGGTCGTGCTGACCCCTTCGAGGACTTATATTTTCAGGCTAGGTTGCATAATTAGCATCTGCATCGCGGCGAGGCGGACAACATTAGGATCTCTCTCAGTCATTTGTTTGGACTCAATTAGTTTCATGTAGGGTTTCTCTTTGACTATTTTTCCCTGCGTGGACTTTTAGAGGGTTGACGTTTTATACTTGTATTGTGGGGTTGGGTGAACACCCCGATGGAGTTACGTTATTTCTTTTTACTCAGCAGGATTTTCTACGTATTCTACTGGTCTTTAAAACTACTTCATTTTCGCTTATGGTTGTTTTAAAACGCTTTTATTAGCGAGTCATCCATCGGTTGGTGACTCTGATTCGAGTTGTTCTCTTCCGCTCATGTCAATAATGAGAATCTTAGGGCCTGTTTGTTAAATCTGAAAAATTGAAATATGAAATCTGAAGTCTGATTGTTAGGGCTTGTTTGTTAAAACTGAATGTCTGACGTCTGATAACAAGTGACTGAAAACTGAATCTTAATAATGAAATATTGAAGTATTTGATAACATTTCACAAAAAATTAATTAATTTAAGTCGAATTGACAAAATTGCCCATAACATGCTTCATTCATATATATAAGTTACTAAACAAGTCATTTGTATAAATATTATAATCTAAATTATAAATAGTATAAATATAATAATATGATTCAATAAATATTAAAATTTTATACAAAATAATGAATGTCATTCAATAAATTATAAAATTATAAGGAAGATAATTAATGTAAGTAAATAAATATAAAATATTTAATTTAAAGTTATAATATCTAAAATCCAAAAAGTAAAATATAATATAAACAGAGCCTAACAAACAAAAAATTATGATTATTAGTTATATATATGTATCGACTGCCTCATCATCACTTATTCATACACACATTAATATCAAGATGTACAGTAATTAGACTGTTCACCAATCACAGCCATTGGCAACATAAATCATTATCAACAATCACAATCGCAACTAATAAGCAAAATCTCTACCCAAATCAATATGAAAATAATATTTTAACAATAATAGTAACAAAAAGATGCAAAAACGTAACAAAAAAATTTCAATTTTAACCATAAGATAACATTATCATAATTAAAATAGAATTACATTGAAAATATATAACATCAAAAATAAGTTGAATAGAGAAAAAGAAAAATATTATTAATCCGTTTGACAGAAATTTCCTCATCAATTCAAGTAGATAATTTGGAGAAGAAGTGTTGAAGAGAAAATAAACGTGTAATCTCCGATGTTAGATTTGGGCAAATTGGTTTTTTGAGAGAATTGTGGGATTCAGTCATTAAGAGGAGAAAAATAAGTAGCAAATTTTGACTTAAAATTTGGTTAAAGATTTCATTTAGATCTGAATTTATTAAAGTACTTAAATTTTTTTGTTAACAAACAGACTTAATGAAATAATTACTGAATTAATTAATTTTAAGTACTTAATGGATTTAACAAACAGGCTCTTAGTGATTGAATGCTGAATTGCTAAAACTGAATTGTAACTAAATCTGAATTTGAACCAATTTAGTTGTTTGATAACAGTTCAAAGAAAAAGACTGAATTTGAGTTATATTGACAATTTTGCCCCAACCTCAATTAATTAACAATTTACTCACACATTTCAGTTTCATCTTCCAAAAATTACATAAAATATTATTATTATTAACTTATAAATAATTACAAAATGATAAATATGATTAAATGAATATTTTAAATTTAATAAAAATATAAATATTTAACTAAATTATTCAAAATCAATGAAATATTTTTTATTTAGAATCTCAAGAGGATAAAACGAAATATAACTACAGTATTAAGAATTTGAAGATTACATATAAAATAAAACAAGAAACATAATGAAAAATTAAATAATTTCTTTTGTAATTAAATGGATGACAAAACACCATCAATTTTATAGAATAAATTATTTAACTTAAGTATGTTCTATAATTATCAATATAGTTTATTGAAATCTAGATGTACTTCGGTGAGAATTTTGTTTTCGATGGGTAATTTTGAAATTTGCATCGAATTGCACTAAATTACTAAAATTATGCTAAAGTTTACATATCCAACTATTTAATATTTTTCTTTTTAAATTATGACATTTTTCATAATAAATGCTTGAATAGTTTAGATGTTTATTAGGAGAAAGGCCACTGTACTATTTGACATTTCTTTCTAATATGATTTTTTTTTCAAAATATTACCTATTAACTTTGTCACGTTAAACACATTCTATTTATGTTGATAAATTAATGTGAATAAAGTTAAAAGTAATATATGTTTGTTGCATATTTTCATAATTTTATAATGTTTCCATTGTGTTTCTATAATTTCTCAATTATTTTTATATTTCAATTATCCGAAACCATGCATGTCTCAAAATGAAATTTTAATTCTTGATCGTGAGGGAAGAAAAATAAAGAAGTGTGAGGTAGAGGATAGATATGAAAAATTAATATTAATGTCTTCTTAATTGATTCAAACAATAAAATCAAGTTAAGATTTTTTGACTTAAAAATCTATTAAGGATCCTGAACAGATCTTATTTGATTCAATCCTTCAAAAAAATAGTTAACAAACAAATTTAATAAAAAAATGTCTGAAATCATCTAGATTAAGTTCTTAATATTTTTATCGACACCCCCTTAGTGGTTACTTTATGGTTTTCAGCACTCATCATCGTTCATTTTCAATGTTTTGAGTTCAGTTTTGGAACGAAATATATTCAAAGTATAGATTACTAATTTTGGTTAACACTATTATAACAACCGCAAGAAATATCACGAGCCGACGACTACCTATACTTTATCTCAGGACCAAGTCAAGTGGAACTTTCTCCATCCTTCATTTTTATCGTTTACATCTAATTTTTAGGTTTACTTTGATGTCTAAATATTGAAAATTTAACCTCATGTTTACTCATATATTTCTACTTATTATCACTAAAAAAAGAAATTATCCAAGTATAATTATTTATGACACCAATTGAGAGAAAAAGGCTCATGAGGTCCCACATGCTTTAAATACCTCTATAGACTTTTGCCCCAACAACTTGTATAGAAGAAAAAACGATCCTTTACCCATGAGGCATAACATTGTGATGAGTTTCAATATAAAAGTGTTTTATTCACAAGTATGTGAGTGTGATCCATGATAGGTGTATGAATAATTTTGTATTTGTTTAAGGGATGACCTGTTTATGGGTAATTACTCAGAATCTGGACACTCTTAAGGTGGAGTCTCAAACCGTTAGAGACAGATCCCAATTTACCTCTTATGTTGAGCGACGAATTAGTTAAGCGGGATGCTTAAGATGACGGTAGCATCTTTATAAAAAACAATCCAAATGCATATCTCAATTTGTTTTTTGTTACCCAGCCCCCACCCCCCATGTCCCTTCCCAACTAGCAAAACCATATACTCTGTTAAACCACCCACCCATATATTAAAATAAAACCAACTATCCCACTAGGCCTATTTGTACATTTTAATTCATTCAAGAATCACATAACTCAAACAATCATAATAATAATAATTATGTACCCTTCTTCAACTTCTGCATCATCTCAAAGCTCAATACCCCCAAACTCAACCGGACTCACCCGCTACGACTCGGCTCCAAGCTCCCTTTTAACCTCAGCCGTTGATTCCGCCATCGCCTCGAATCCTAACCGTGATTTCTTCTCCCATCACCACCATCTACCTCCCCCGAGATATAATTTCCCCGAGACTAGTTCACATTCTATGGAGCAAGGCGGGGAAAAGGGTGGCGTTGGTAGTGGCGCAAGTAGCTCGAGTGGATTTCGATATATGTTGGGAGATATTAATGGTGGCGGAGGGGCGGCGCCTCCTCCTCCTCCCAATCCTTCATTGGTTAGACATAGTAGCTCACCTGCTGGTTTTCTCAGCCAACTTGTCCAAAACCATGGCTCAAATGATGATGGTTAGTAACGTTATCTTTTTATCGTCGTTGAACATTTTAGCGAATGCATTTCAGGTTCTCATATTATTTTGGTTGTTGGATTTTTAATTGGTGAAAGTTTTACTAAAATGAATATATTATTATTATTGATGATTTTAGTTAAAATTAATATTAAATGTGGATTGGTTTGAAATTAAAGTTACATTGTTAGTTAATAATTAGTTATTGAAAAATGAATTGAATGGTTTTTAAAGGAGGTTGTAGAATGCAATTGTTTATTAATTTTGCAATCCTAAAATTATTTTAATATTGTCTAAAAGTTAATAAAAAGGTTTTTTTTCTCATCATAATGCTACTTTTAGAATGCTAAAAGGAAAGTAGTTTTTATGTTTAAAGTTGTTCCTTTTATAAACATTGTTCCTTCTCGTGGAGTTTATATTAGGAACAATATCGATGGGTTAATAATTCAAAATGTAATTAGTTAAGCTCCACTTTAAGATTAATTAGGTGCATGATTGAGGTTAGCAAGTAATTACATAAATTTCATATTATTTCGTTCATGTATCAATGTAATTGATATTAATGAACTTTGTTAGAAAACATAGCATATTACTTAAAATTTGCTAAAATAATAAAATACATATTGTGCTAAAAAATATTGATACTGTTTCTTATCAAGTATGAACCACTATGAAGCATATGATTAGTGAACCATAACCACTCTTGTGGAAAATCTCAGTTCATTAATCATATCGTTCATTTTATTTCGTACTTCATTAAAATATATCGTTTTATATGTAAACAAGGCTAGTATTTATAAAATAAGCGTTTAGACGATATGCGTGGTTAAATTAGAGAGATTATGAACCTAGTAACACAAAACAATGGACACCAGTAATTGATTAGGCAAATGATAATGTCAGAGCGATTTTTATGTCGTCAGAGCAAAACTATGTTTAATTCCTTTTATGCCCTTTATTTTATGACTTATAATTACTATATTGATTGTTAACGATAATATATTTTTATTTTTATTTGAATAATGAAAACATGAATAAATTTTATAATTAACAATTGAGATCACGATGAAAATATAGTTTGATGAAAATGGTTTAAACGGAATTGAGCATGATTTTATTCTATCGATTTGAAAATTACTCTCGTATTAATTTGATTATGTTGGGGTTGAATTAGAGAGTTTAGTCGTTGACAATTTTCCATTGGACTTTATTTTGAAAATTAGTTATTTAAATGAGTAGTAGGAAGTTACTTTGAATTTCATTTGGAAACATTTATAATTGACTTCTTTGTATTAATTCGCTCAACTTGAGAATGTTTGACTAGTTATCTTTCACATCAAGGATTTGGCCTTTGGCAATTCTCTTAGTGAAATGATGTGTATCTTGTGACTCTTCATTGTAGATGCAACTACATCTTTAAATGAATTGATGTTATATCTTTAGCATTTTATTTAGATTTTCAATTATTTTTCAATTACAAAAACTTACAAAATAATATTATGAAAATATTTATAAAAATTGTTTCAAGGAAATTGACTTATATTTTCTAAAATAAGGAATAAAAATAATTAATGATCAAAATTTAATATGAAAAAAATATCAATTAAGTGGAATAATTAACACATTTGACAAAGTCTAAAACTAAATAGTCATTTATGGGGTAGGTAGACTATTTAAAATATAAATGTGGCATTTTCTCACTTGTTTCCTTTTCCATGGCATCCAAATACCACTAGATACAATATAATGTAAATTATCTTATTTTTTTGTATATTAAATTCTATTACTAATGAATTATTAAAATTTATTATGTGATCACGAATTCCATTTTTAATTTTTGTATTAAGATCCGTGAAATTGTTTGGACCTGCACTCTATATGCCTCCGCCCTCTGATCTATTATACACACATCAACACAGTATTCAAGTAATATTTTTTGAGGAGTGAAATGATTATTCTGTCCCCTATTTATAAATATAATGTTTTATGCAATTTCAATCCGCAGTAAAATGATCATTTCGTTTTAAAAAAAAAACAATATTTGAATGTGTTTATAGTGGTTCCCCTCCACCCTTCATCCAATATATATTATATTATTATTGCCCATAGTTTTCCCCCTCTTTAAAAAACCACCTTAGATTCATATACTAACCAAGAAACTAGTCTTAATAAAACAGAATAGTATCCACTCAAGTTGACATAAAAAAATGATAATAAATAATATAAACTATATCTTCTACATTTACACAATAACTTGACTCAAAAGTCACCATTTAATAGCAATTTTTTAAACCAATAGGAAGGGGTCTGAAATGGTGGCTTGAATATTTTATTATGTAAAAAGGATAATATAGATGCATGTATGTGACTAGGGTTTACTCAAAAGAAGCAACTTGATATTTTTTTATTCTGACTAAAAGAAGCAAGTTGCATTCTCTTTCTCTGACTAAAGGGAACCAAGTTGGTATAATAAACAACTTGAATTTTCTCCAATTGGGAACCATTATGATGAGATTGTGGTTATTGGATATTTTTCTATTGATTTTTGAGCAAGTGATGGCAGCTTAGATTCTGCCAATTAGATTCATTCACTTAAATTATGTCATTGGTGGCTGTCTGGCTGTCACGTGCATGCATTTGTTTTTATACCTTTATCATTAACCAATCAAATATCTTACATTCACTCTCCCGAGAACTGGACCGTTAGGTTACCGGCTCTACCCGGTCCGGGCCGATAACTATATCGGTTATATTTTTTGGACCGCTACCTTTCCGATAACTTATTGGTGGAAACCGGTCCGGACCGTTTCCGAGTATATCCGACAAAAAAATAAATTCAATATAAAAATCCATTAAAAAAAATTAAAATCAATAATATAACATCTAAAAATTAACATATGATTTGTTATCGGATACTCTATCGGGTAACTTATCGGGTACCGGTTATTTTTTGTTACCTGTTCCCGGACCGTTATCTTACCAGGTGGATAAACGGACCGGAAATTCCGGACCGGTTACCGGGTGGATCTCGGTTTTCCCGGACCAATAACAACCCTAATAACACCCTTGTCATACTCTATTCATGCTGGATCTTCACGACAAGGTAAATTGTGGGATGTATCTAAGAGGATTAGAGATTTGGGCTAACTATTTATCACTTCAACATGAAATTTTACCTTTTTATGGAACTTGAATTCACGCCTGCAAAGAGGCAGCTCTTTATTACCCAACTCTTAACCAATTGAGCTATAATTATATCTTTCCCTCATCTTTAAATAATAATAATTTTTTTGACTTAATATAAAGTTGTGGAACTTGTAGTTCAAAGTTATACATTTAGTCCTCGAAATTAGACAAAAGTTGTAACTTAGTCCAAAAATTGATGATGGTGTTAAAACTTAACCGAACTTTTGTCCTCACAAGTGGACGACGGTTGTGCTATTACCGTTAAGTTTTAACTTTTCCATCAATTTTTGGACTAAGGGCCTGTTTGTTAAATCCATTAAGTACTTAAAATTAATTAATGTAGTACTTATTTCATTAAGTCTGTTTGTTAACAAAAAAATTGAAGTACTTAATACATTCAGATCTGAATGAAATCCTTAGTAAAATTTTAAGTCAAAATTTGTTACTTATATTTTCTCCTCTTAATGATTGAATCCCACAATTCTCTCAAAAAACCAATTTGCCCAAATCTAACCTCAGATATTACACGTTTCTTTTCTCTTCAACACTTCTTCTATCTACTTCAATGATGAGGAAATTTATGTCAAACGATTAATAATATTTTTCTTTTCTCTATTCAATTTATTTTTTATGTTATAAATTTTCAATGTAATTCTCTATTGTAATTATGATAATGTTATCTTATGGAAAAAACTGAATTTTTTTTTTGCATCTTTTTGTTACTATTATTGTTAAAATATTATTGTAATATTGATTTGGGTACATATTTTGCTTATTAGTTGCGATTATGATTGTTGATAATGATTTATGTTGCCAATGGTTGTGATTGGTCAACAGTCCAATTCATGTACATCTTGATATAATGTGTGTATGAAGAAGTGATGATGAGGCAGTCGATACATATATATGACTAATAATCATAACTTTTTGTTTGTTAGACCCTGTTTATGTTATATTTTACTTTTTGGATTTAAATATTATAACTTTTAATTAAATTGATAATATTTATTTACCTACATTAATTATCTTTCATTATAATTTTATAATTTAGTGACTGACATTAATTATTTTGTATAAAATTTTAATATTTATTGAATCATATTATTATATTTATAATATTTATAATTTAGATTATAATATTTATACAAATGACTTGTTTAGTAATTTATATATATGAATGACGTATCCTATGGGGTAATTTTGTCAATTCGACTTAAATTAAGTTTTTTTCTGTGAACTGTTATCAAACACTTAAACATTTCATTATTCAGATTCAATTATGATTCAGATCCAGACATTCAGTTTTCAGTCACTTGTTGTCAGACTTCAGATTCAGACATTCAGTTTTAACATATAGGCCCTAAGTCACAACCTTTGTCCAATTTTCGAGACTAATTTACAACTTTTGAACGTTAGAAGACCAAATGGTAACCTGAACCAATTTTCTGAGGCCATTTTAATAATTTTCTCATACAACATTTATTTCAAAATTTATATATCAAGCAAAATGTTCTTCTTCCCCCTTTTTCTTACTCTTAAATTACTAAAACAAGATTTTAAAAAAATTGTTTAAAAAGGAAGAGAAAGTACACATATAAATAATAGTAATGTGATACTCTGGAAATAGAACCCTTATGCCACTTGACTACTACTTTATAATAGTCCGTAATAATTAATAAATGGGACAGGTTACACAATAATAGTGTGTCATCCTAAGCCATCAACTAGATGTACTATTCCAATATTTTTGATGTAATACTATCTCCGTTTTCTTTATATTATATTTTAGATTTTTTGTTTTGTTTATTACATATGGCATTTTATAATTTTAATATATTCTTTGCTAATCTTTTTATTAAAATTATCAACTAATAATCAATAATATAATGACAATCAATTGACATTTTATATTCTCAATATTCTTCTCACTACTTTTACTTCTGACTCAATCTATGTAAAATGGATTAGAAAGTCATATAAAAAACGGAGGAACTAGAATATTAAAAATATTTATCATATATTAAAATCAATATTATATATTATTTATATTGTCGATGAATTGGCTTCTAAGGACTTTGTCCATTAATTAAAATCCTAATTATTGCATTACATAAAAATTGTCTAATTTGATTTATAAAATCTAGAAATATCAAATATAAATTAATTTTCTGACAAATTAGGTTAGTCAAATACATTTAAATATTACAAGTAATGATTTTATATGATGGATGATACGTTTTAATATAAGTAATGATACTTTTATTTCTTATAAAAGAGACTCTAATGTATTTTGTGTATTCAATTGACCATAAATGACTATTATATGCCGGTGTCTTATTTTTTCCATTACTAAAACTTAAAATCTGTTAATTTTAATGTGAAAATTTCCAAAATGATCAGTTCGGATAATTCGAACGCAAGTAAACCAATTTTAATACTCTGGTAACTGACTAAGATCGTCAAAGTTCAAGGGCCAGAAGAATTGTATTATCAATGTAGTTATTATCATTATATTACATTGCATTATCAGTTAAGTCAGAACGATGAGACTCAAATTTGATAAACACATTGATGTAAGAACAATAACCATTATCAAGTCTAATTGAAAGTTGCCTAACTAAAGTACCACTAGGGAGAATATATATCTTAGACCAATGACATAATCAACCATATATATTTCACAATATTTATCATTCGATTACCCATATTTTATTTTAATCTTTTATTTTTATTACATGTATGCTTATTTTCTCTCTCTTTAACTCTTCAGTGATCTCCGACTACGATATTCTTTTGATTAATTTTTCTACTCGAATTAAATAGGTTTTTTAGTCGGACAAGGGGTGGGGAATTTCACCCGTAAAGGCGGAGTCCCTGAAAGTGGACACACGATATCTCGGTTGCACTCGCAAATGAGCTTCATACGTCAAGAAGCACTTTCTCAAATAACAGAAGAGACTGAGGAATTGGCAGAAAGAATCAACAATGATAATAATAGTGCTCAAAGAAAATCTTCAACTTCTTTTGCTAATGCTAATTTTAGAATGAGACCTGCATGGGAGGAATCCTCAAAAACTATTATGTTTTCAACCAAGAAAACTAAGAATAATGAAGACATCTTGAGTGGAATTGATAGCATGGAACCTCAGGTATCAACAAATACTTCTTCCGTTTTTTTTTTCAGACCATTTCTATTTTTGAAGTCGAACTTTGAAAACTTTTACCACAAATTTTCATTAGTCGATCAGAAATAATATGGTTTGTTGGATCGTGTTAGATTAATTCGTTCTAATCTATATTTTTGAAATAGCAACTGTTTATAACCTTTACGCGTGTAAAATTAAAAATATTCGTTTTAAGTCCTGTCTTGTGAGCACAAAAAGTCAAAACAATTTGATAAAAAAAACAGAGGGAGTATTTCATTAAGGTATGTAGCTCCTGAGGGAGAATATTTATTCAAATAATTGTCGGGACATAGCTCAACTATTTGAACTGTTAAACACACAAAAACAGTAGGAGTATTTCATGAAGGTATGTAGCTCGTGAGGGAAAATATTTATTCAAATAATTGTCGGGACATAGCTCAACTATTTGAACTGTTAAACACACAAAACAGTATAGTTTTATTTGGAAGGGTAGTTAAACAGCAAATTGAATTGGGGCAAAATCATAATTTTACACACACAAAAATCACTGTTTTGGTGTGCGTATAGTGTTGTCCCTCGATTATTATTGCTATGCCTCAGGGCTATAAAAATAGGAAAATATTTATTCAAATGATTGTCGGAATTAACCTATTTATAGGAATTACCAATGGTATTTATATAGTTTATTATGCATATATAAAGTCATATATTTCAACATCTTACAGTATGTTTTGTATCTTTTAGTTCCAGTTTGGGATGCCACATACTACGCTGGAGATGGGAACAATGGATAATTTCATGAATATCCCACAAGACTCTGTCACGTGCAAAATTCGTGCAAAGCGAGGGTTCGCCACCCATCCTCGTAGCATTGCAGAGAGGGTGAGTCCCCGTTGAACATACTTCGTTATTACCCGATATAGTTATTTGTCGATTTGATTCTAGATAGAGGAATATAATATGCATTTATTTCTAGATAGTTACATTCGTTCTTGCAAATTAGTCTCCACAAATGGTACAAGTGTAACGTATGGTCACAGAAAGTGACGAATGTTGCATTATGATGATCTTTGAAAAAATAGGAACAAACGTGCAATATTTCTCACTTTCGAGATATATAACAACAACTGTGTCACTTTCGAGACTATTCTGCAACAATATAACTATCTAGAACTAAATTGACAATTACCAATTGTTATTATTTGATACACCCTCCATGCTTTTTTTAATCTATTGTTTATTAGTATTTTAGAGTCAAATATTGAAAATTTTAACCATGAATTATTATTATAAGTTGATTAGAAATAATATAATCATGTTGGATCTTGTTAAATTCGCTTCAATATTTATTTTTGAAATTTCAACTTTTTATAATTTTTACGTGTATAAAATTAGATATATTTTTGTTTTTATCGTGTCTCGTTAGACTTGTTGACTGTGAAAAATCAAAACAATAAGTTGAGAAAAGCCCGAGTATTATGTTACTTCAAAGAACACAAATTAGACAAAGTGATTGTTTGCATTGCAGGAAAGAAGAACAAGAATAAGTGGAAAGTTGAGAAAGTTGCAAGAGCTTGTACCTAACATGGACAAGGTATTGAACTCCTCTTTAAAGGAGAATCTACTATATGCATCTGATCACACACACCACGTGAAATGACTATTTTGTCCCCCTTATTTGTCAGCATAGTAAGGAAGATAATTATATTGGGGTCAAAATAATCATCTTACATGAAGAAACACTATTATGGTTTGTGTATAGTGTTATGTGCATCATAGTATATCAATTTACTAAGGTTTTTTCCTTTTTCTGTGGGCAGCAAACAAGCTATTCTGATATGCTAGATTTGGCTGTGGAACATATTAAAACCCTTCAAACTGAGATTCAGGTTTATATAAATTGAAGTATTTATTCCGTTTTTACTTGAATAATCATTTATCGAGTTCATCTGTTCCAATTCAAGCGAATGAAGAAAATTTTGAATTCATCTATCATGTCCCTTCATGTGACTCGAAATTTGTTTGAATCCAACAACAGGATCTCAATAAACATCTGGAGAGTTGCACGTGTGGATGCAAGAAACCAGCATGACGTTTTCATTTTCATCGTGGTTTCGCTCCTGGCTGAATGCTAACCTTTGATCGAGAACTTCTGAGAATGCATTACCGTATTCTGACAGATTTGTCAGACATTTTCAAATTGTATCTTCCAAGTTGAGTTGATTCAGATTATATAGAAGAAACATCCTAATCATTTGTATATATTTGTCAAAAATTCTCATAGTTCATAAACTTTGTCTCCTACTTTCTTTAAATATTTGCTTTATGGAAGACTTGTTGATAAGATTTTGTTGTTTTTATAGCTCTAAACTTCTATTTTTGTTTTACCCTTTCTTTCCATCATATTCCCTCCCTCCTCTTTTTTATATCGAACTTTGAAAATTTTGACCATAAATTTTCATTTATCGATAAGAAATAATATTGTCCATCATTTATTATGAGATTCATTTTATATTGTTTCTGTTTTTCCTCTTTTTTCTCTCGTTTCTTTCATTATTTTTTACACGTTTGTTCTTTATGGAAAAATAGCAACAAAACATTCAACACAAATTCGAATGCAATAATCTGCTTTCGTATTATTCCTTTTGTCAAACAATTGAAATTATTGCAAAATACTATTGATTAAATAGCCATAATGTCATTAGACTGTGTTACATTGTATTTTGAAACTAATTACAACAAGCATTTGCACAAATAACATATTGCATTACCAGAATCAATCTACAATTCTACATAAGATACGTTAATACGTTTGTTATCTGCCGTAAATATAACCTGGTTCTAAATACTTCTTACTTACTTCAGTTTGTAATTACTTTTAACAAGGTCCCGTAAATAGTTTGTTTCTTCCCGACCTTCTTACTTATAAGTACATGACATTTCTATGTCTAGATTGTAAAACCAAGCAAAATGGATGACAAAAACTACAAAATAGTTGAAATATGTAAGGGCAAATGGCTTCTAAGATCACTCACTTTTGGAGTAAAACGTTCACTCATGTTTCAGAAACGTCAGTTATATCACTAATGTTTTAAAAAGCCAGTCAATCTCGTCACCATCTTAGTTGTTGGAAGGTGTTTCTGTCCAAAAACATATTTTCTCTCGTATGCACCCCAAGTTAACTTTTAGTCACCCCTAAATAAGTTTAATTAACACATTAATATCATACTTACTCCATCTTTATGAAGACATTGATCACATCTATTTCTCCAATTTATTTATTATAATTTTTGTTTTTTTGTAAATTAGCAATGAGGTGAGTTTCGAACCCAAGACTTTCTAGTCACTAGCGAGAGCCTTTTCCACTATGCTATTCGATTAACTCTCCAATTTATTTTCTTAAACTTACTTTTTGATTACTTTTTTTCAATTTGAACTTTCGATTTTGTTTTTAACTTCTTTTTCACTTTTATCTCGATTATTTTTCGATTTCTTTCAAATTGTTTTTTCGATTTCACTAACAATTGTTTTTCGATTAGTGAGAAAGTTGTTTTGGTTAAATGATTCGGTTTTATTAGTTGTTTTGGCTAAAAGTTTCATTTTTGTCAACAGATATACATGAACCTCAAGAAGACACATGATGGAGGTGATTACTTGAGAGACAGGCTGTGGGAGATTGCGAAGTCCACTAACAAGCCAGATTTTAAAAGAGCAATGCAAAAGTTGAAGGACTATAACGAGGCTGCACACAAATGGTTATAGATCATGCAGGTAACCCTTCTCAATGGTGTAGAGCTTTCTTCCTACACAATGTATATAGTGATACATTGTGTAATAATGGGAGTGAATCATTCAATTCCTTTATGCATGGGGCTAGAGATAAACCTTTGATAACTATGCTAGAATTAATAAGGTCTAAAGTCATGGAAAGGATTAAAGATAGGTCACTTGCTATGTCTAAGAAAAAGGGACTTATGTGTAAAAATTAAGAGTGTATTAGATGATCAAGTTAAGGCATGTGTTGGCTACACTTTCAAATGAAATGGGAGAGATGGGTTTGAGGTTAAGGCACATAATGAACAGTATATAGTTGACATCAAAAAATTGAGTTGTAGTTGCGGGGCATGGCAATTGAGTGGTATACCTTGTTCACATGTTATACCATGCTTACACCATCTTAAGAAAAGTCTGTCAGATTACCTTAATAATGGCTACAAGATGACTACTTTTTTGTCAACTTACTCTCATGTTTTAAACCCTATGAGTGGTTATAGCTGTTGGGATGCAACTTCAAACCCCTCCCCATATTAAGCTGGTTGGTAGGCCCCAGAAATTGAGGAAGAGGGACAAAATTGAGGTGTTGAAGAAGTGCAAGATCGAGAGGCTGAAGAGATGGGTTGTTGGCCATTGTGGCTTATGTGGACAGTCAGGTCATAATAGAAGAAAATGCCCTACAAAACAAGATGGTGAGGCTGAAGTTAAGGTATAACAAAATTGTTCCATTTACTTTGCTTTTGTAATGTTAAATCTTGTTTTAGAGAGGCTGTAACTACTATGTTGCATCTTCCAATAAAACAGGTCACTAAACAAGAAAGAAAGAATACCAAATCAAAAGAACCTACCATTTTTAAGCAGGGAAAGGAAAGGCCAAAGCTAAAGAACCCACGCAGCCTACAACTCCTAAAGAACCCAGGCAGCCTACAACTTCTAAAAATTGAAAAGGGAAGCGCAAAACAGAACTAATGGTTGAGTTAAATGCTGATTCCATGGCAGAAATCCAAGCAGAAAATGTGCAACACCAGAAATCCGAGAAATCCCAGAAATCCAGACAAGCTAAACGAGCAACACCATAAATCCAGGTAGAAAATGATAGCGACGTCGAGATAACACGTGTCGTCAAAGACCCAACTATTGATCCTAGTATACAACAAAGAGAGACTTGGAGAGCGAAGCGTTATATGGTCAGATTAAAGGCTGAACAAAGCATGAAGAAAGCTCGGAATTAGTCTATCTTTTAGTTCTTACTTTTTGGTGAATTGAAGGCTATCCGATTTTTTATAACTAATAAGTATGACATCAAACGTCATAGTTTATTGCATGACAGTCAACAATAGGTGAATATTTTTGTAACTATTAAGCCTAAACAATGTTGCGGCATGGCATTGAAATTGCCTGCATGTTTTGTTACTCTATTAATGCAAAGACCATTTCATCGGATATGTTTTACCAAACATTTCATTGTTCATTACATGCCACAAACCTTTCCTCTATTGTTCATTTCATTTAACATCAACTAATAACTCAAACATAGCTAACATTGGAAACTAAGATAGACATAATAATATCACAATGATGATTTCAGGGACCTAGTGTTATAATGTTCGATTCACCATTTGAAACACTTAGTCCAACAACCCCTATGGCCAAACAAAAAGCAAGAGTAATGCCTTTGAGGAATTTTTTCAGACACATTGTAAGCATGACTGTTTTTCCAACTCCTTCTTCACTCCTTCATTGGCTTCCTCCAATTTCTCCATTTTAAGCTCAGCCTCAGCTAATAAACAGTACGTCTTCCTCCAATTACTCAAATTTCTCGATTTGTGAAGAAGGTTTTGCTTGAGGAGAGGGAGAATAATTAGTTATTTTGAGCTTTCGATTGTTGATTTTGAGCTTCCATTACGTCAACAACAATAATAATTACCCATTCCTAGTTGTTTTGAGCTTTCAATTGTTGATTTTGAAAATCGAACTGGGATTCTAGGGTTCTTAATCAAAATTGAGGGTGCTTAATTTTAATCCGTTTTTATTCTTGTTATTAGACCCAAAAATATGTGTATTAAAATAACTAAATTACCTTTAATGAAACTCACATGACCTGCACCAACTAACGTTCCTTTTAACAGCATGGGTGATGGTTTGGAAAAATTTCGAGTACAGGTGTTGGACAAGGTACTTTTAAAACACAGGTGATGGATTGGGAACATCAGGTAAACATAAGTAATTGTTGCGGCCAATGCTCAAATAAAATATTATTAAGATTGGAGAATGAAAACATTAAAAAAAAAAAAACTACACATTTACGAAAGAATTCATGAACTCGCCAGCCATTTTCTCAAACTGAGTTTCAGGTCTCCTGGAATTACAAATTAATGTGTATCAACAAATGACGAAGATGATGTTATTTAGTAGCCAGCCAACCTTCGATCATTAAATTGCCAAACGAGCCGACCCACTTGTTCAACTGATGTCATACAGAGTTATAACCAACTACACGCTTAACTGACCAACATGATAACTTTGGAAATGTATTTTTTTTTTGATAACTGATTCATATTGAAATTAAATATTGTTTAGCCTAGAAGAGCTATTACAGACCGAATTAAGAGGATAAACATTGTCTAAAACGTTAAAATCCTTGATAACAGTGTTCTTAAGATTAGAAAGACATCCAGCGCTTGTAGGTTTTCAAAAGATATTCCAGCATTTTCTTGAATCGATGCTAATCAGAGATTTCACTTCATCTTCCTGGTGCAAAAAGTGGAAGTACTTAGACCAAATCTGAGAAATAAGATAGTCGGAGACGATAAAGATATTGTGGTTGTTAATGCTTCTAGCAATTATCAAAGAAGTGATAATTCCAGAGCAGACAATTTTGAGGTCCAATTTATTGTCCGAGATGTCCATTAATAGTTTTTGTCCTACTATAATAGTGTGGTTGCCATAAATGGACGTGAGAATAGTTCATTTCAGATTGGGATCAGAGGTGATTCCAATTAGGATTTTGTTATCTCTTCTTTTGCATTGTCTTTGACAATCTTTGTGGAAGATAATCTTGAGTCCCATGTTGAACGTAGGTGATAGCCTTTTAAGTCCAGTCTCGCTCACACTTGCAGTACTCTTAGGTTGCGTCTGGTATGATGGAATGGAATGATGTAGGAATGGAATAGACAAAGTAATGGAATAGACAAAGGAAATGAATGAATTAATGAATTTTATTACTTTGTTTGGAATTTGAGTAGTAATGTGATTGAATTATCACATTACCCCCAATTTTTCTAATTTGATTAATTAGTAGGAGGTAATCATCCATTACCCCCAATTTGGGCGGAATGGTTATAACCTCAAATGAGGTAATTCAATTAACTAGGGAAAGCAATCAAAATTCATTGTTATCTACCAAACTAAGTAATACAAACTAATTTAATTTCATTCCTTCTTATCTCATTCCATTCCCGCGTACCAAGCACAACCTTAGTTTTGGAGGGTTTGATTTTGCTACCAAAACCTTTAAGCCAATCCTTGCTAAGAGTGGTGGCGAGGGTAATAGATCTCTGGGTATCCGGGATTGCTTCGTTGAAGACGCAATCGTTTCTAGCACGCCAGATAACCCAACGTGTGCTTTCGAAATTAATGAGTTCCTTAATGTTATTTTGGTTCCATTTTTGTAAAATCCAACAGGAAACCCTTAGCTCAAAATGGTCAGAGGAGGAAACAAAAATATTGAAAAAAGAGAAAATATTTTTAGAAAATTTACAATCCGAAAAAAAGGTGTTGAACGCTCTCCCAAGATTGCTTGCAAAGTGGACAGTCAAGGGAAAGGATTTTGTTGGTCTTGTTTTTTAGGAGGTCCAACGTGGGGAGTCTATTAAGTATCAGTCTCCACAAGAATGTGTGAATTTTTTCAGGGAAGGGGGTTTTGTACAGTTTCCTCCAGACATTGGAAGGGATGATTTGGTGATTGGCAGGGCAGTGGGTATTGGAATGGTGGGAGGCTCTGAGTTTGGTGTATGTGTTCTTTGTGGTGAAAGTATTGTCAGGCCATATTCTAACGTCTACACCTGGGAAAGGGGTGATAGCCAGGATGTCTTTGGCAATATGAGGGGGAAAGAGGAGATTAACGCGCTCATGATCCTAAAGATTTTTGCTAGTCAGGAGATTGGAGACGAGTGTGAGGTGGCAGTTGGAAGGTGGAAGAGTGTTGTTTGAGGAGAAAGGAGGGTGGTAGTTGTTGTTTTGGTTTTTTGAGGGGATCCAGGTGTCATTCCAGATATTGATTGAGGTGCCATTACCAACTTTCCATGCGGAATATTTTTTGATGCATGAAATACCAGCAACAATGCTTTTCCAGGTCCAAGAGGAGGTGGGTTTGTGAAAGTGAAGGTAAGGGTTAGAGTTAGGTAAGTATTTGGATTTAAGAAGTTTGGTCATGGGGAGGTTGGGCTGGTTTAAGATTCTCCAGCTATTTCAGGCTAGAAGAGAGAGATTGAAGTGGTGGAGGTGCTTGAAACCCAGACCCCCTTTATCTTTTCGAAGTGGAGAAATTCCCAGTTGATCCAATAAATTTTTTGCCCCTGAGGGCTACCCCACAAAAAGTTTGTAAGGATTTTATCGATTTCATGAAGGATGCCAAGGCGGAATTTGTACACACCCATTGGGTAGACTAAGATGGCTTGGAGGGCAGATTTAATCAAGATAACTTTTCCAGGGAAGTTAAGGAATTTACCATTTCAGGATAAGATTTTCTTTATGATCTTGTCAATGATATTCAAGAAGATCTGCTTTCTATTGGTAATGATATCAAGTGGGATTCCTAGATAATTACCAAAAGAGTGTGATTCATTGATTCCCAAGAGAGTAAGACAAGAACTTTTAACAGCTTGGGGAGTCTTGGGGCTAAAGGTGATGATGAATTTATTTAGATTGATGACTTGCCCTGAATCAGTACAAAACTGGTTGATGATAATAGAGAATGAATAGATGGAGCTAGGGGAAAGCTGTAAGAAAAGTAGCAGTCATCTGCGAAAAGTAGGTGAGTTATTTTTCGGCCATTCTTGGCAATTGAGACTTCTTTAATGAGGTTGGAGTTTTTAAAATGGGAGAGTGATGAGGAGAGGGCTTCAGTGCAGATAGCAAAGAGGATAGGTGAGAGAGGATCTCCTTGGCGGAGACCGCAGGTGAGAAGGGATCGGAGGGTTGGCCATTCATAAGGAGGGAGTTTTTGACAGTGGTGAGCTCTTGTGCCATGATGTTTTACTCATATCAATTTTAATGACAACAACTCCATGTTTTTTTTGGGGATATCCTGATGTCATTAAGATGAGGCTTAAGTTGATTGACCGAAACCTTTGTAGCAATTTTGTAAATGACATTGCATAGACTAATTGCCCGATAGTCACCAACCACTAAGGGACAGTCAATCTTTGGGATGAGAGTGATAAAGGTGTTGTTGATTTCTTTCAAGATGTATCCATTATTGAAGAAAGTGTGACATCATTCCCAACCGTGTCCCAGTTCTTTTGGTAGAACTCAGCAGAAAATCCATCAGGCCCTAGGGATTTGTAATGACCCATTTGAAAGAGTGTTGTTTTCACTTCCTCAGGGGAGAAAGGAATATTGAGATCCTCAATTTGTCCTTCCGTGAGAATTTTTTTAAGGTAATTTCAAGAGGGGAACTCATTATCAGTAGGACTTGAATTAAGACTAGGCCTTGGATTGAAAAGTTGTTCAAAGTAATACCGACAATGGAGGCGAATGAGTTCATTTTGAGAGATGGTGTTTCCTTGATGGTCTTTAATCTCCAGGATGTTATTGATTTTGGCTTTGTGCTTAACATGAGCATGGAAGAATTTGGTGTTTCGGTCACCATTAGAAACAACGGTGATCTTTGATCTTTGCTTCCAGTATTCTTCCTTTACTGAAAGGAGGAGGTCCAATTGGGCTCGGATTTGGTCATTTTTAGCATTATTGGTGGTGTTGTGGGCTTGATCTTGGGTTTTGGTTAGTTGCGCTTGGAGTTGGTTGATTCTATGGAAGATGTTTCCTACTCTATTGAGGTTCCATTGTTTGACAGTCTGTTTTGTGATTTTTAGCTTGTTGACAAGAGTGAAGGAGTCAGAAGAAGGGAGGTTTGAATGGTTACAAAATGTGTTGGATTTGGGCCAAGAAGATTGTACCAGTGAGGGAAAGTCAGGGAGAATGGTGAGAAAGGAGTCAAGTTTGAAGGGTCTGATTTTATTAGCAGAAATTGATTTTGTGGAAACAATGAAAGGTCCATGATCGGATCTTTGGATAGGAAGAGCTTTGCAAGACGCTGCGGAAAAATGTTGGAGAATCCAAAATTTGCCATTGCTCGATCTAATTTTTCGGAGATTCTGATCCCCTTGCGTATGCCTGTCCATGTGAAACCACAGCCCAGTCCAGGAAGGTCATCAAAACCTTGGCCAGAGAGAAGGTTGAGAAGAAAAGAGGATCCAGGTATTGTGTTTATAGGTTGGGGAGATTTGTCAGAGTTAAAGAGACTTTGATTAAAGTCTCCGCAAAGGAGGATGGGGAAGTGAAGATAGGCTTTGATGGCATCCTTAATCATAGTTCATGTGTCTGCTCTCGAAGCCAGTTGAGGGGATCTATAAATACAGGCAAGGTACCATGGGCTAGGTAGTTCAGTGAGGATTTCAAAGAGAATACGATTTTTATTTAGAAGGATAGGTGTATGATTGATGTTAGAGGAGAAGCCAACCCATAACCCCCCCCCCCCCCACTACGACCAATAGCATCAACACCATCATGAATAGGAAAGCATAAGTTAGAAAGCCTAGAGTGGGCGATATTAAGAGGGGAAATAGTTTCAGATAAAAAACAAATATCAGGTTTATGACACTTCATAGGAGAAGTGAGCAAATGAACTGTCGTGGGCTGACCAAGTCCAACAACAGTTCCAGGCAAAAATTTTCATAATGTCATTTGGGGTTGTTGAGATACAACCACCAAAAACCTTTTAAGAAATTTTAGTTTAATGGACCAATTATGACAAACATATGAGAAAACACAATTCATAAAGGAAGTAGACTGGAGGTTAGTAGACGTACCTGGGTCACTCGAGTCAAAAGAGTCCTCAAATGAGCCTCCATTCGAATCTTCTGAGTCATCAAAGTCCTCAGCAAAGGAGTCCTCCTTAGTATTCTCTTACTCCATGAAGTCCTCATCAGAGTCTTCATCATTCTCTTTTTCACTGCTTTCCACAGGGTTGCTTGAATCAAACGAGTCTCCTAAATATTCTTCATGTTGTTAGAGAAAAGTGTTTGATTAAGCTCTTTGACCAAATAGTTGGTCTTTAGCCCGCCATAAGTGATGCATTTCAGTTTGTTGTTGGGGATTTCTGAACAAAACCAACAGTTCCAATCAAGTCCTTCTTCTTTGAGCTCCTTGTCGCAACTGCAATTTGAGATGTTGTCTACACTTCGAAAAGATATAGTGCAAGCTTTAAAGGTCCTTGATCCTAAATTAGTTTTCCGAACATCAGTAAAACAAGGGCGTTTCTTTTTAAAAGAAGAGGCATCATTAGGAACAACGAAGTCGTCTTCGTCCCTAACTCTTTTGGTATTTTTAGCTTCAAATTTTTGTTTTTAAATACTGATTTTCTAGCATAATTAATTATAAATTTTACATTTTCAATATCCTTTTTGATTACTTTTTATTGTGAATTTATCAACCAATCAATGATTTAGTTTCAATTGACCACGAGACAACGTTCGATCATTAAACTACCAAACGAGCCGACCAAGTGGGTTATTCAACTGATGTCATACAGAGTTAAAACTAACTACACGCTTAACCGACCAAAGTAATAATTTTGGAAATGTTAATAATAACAATGAATTCATTCACGATAAATAATCGGAAATCGGGATCAAAGGATAATTTAATGAGATTTTTTTAGGTTCGAAAACTCATACTCCCACGTTGTCTTTTACTTTTCTTTTTAGCTTCAAAATTTTGTTTTTAAGTACTTGTCTTTCTAGCATAATTAATTATAAATTTTACATTTTCAATGTACTTTTTGAATATTTTTTACTATGAATTTATCAACCAATCAATGATATAGTTTCAATTGATTATCATTTTATATTAATGTACGTTTTACTTGCCTTTTATTTTTTCTTAATCTATGTGTAAATGATTAGAAAGACAAGTAAAAGAACAGAAAGTATTAAAAAAACATACTAATAGGTGGCTCACATGCATTAAATACAAGAAAAAAATAAACCTTCCTTTTTTCTCCATATTTATCTTTTTATGCTTCACATTTTTTTTTCAATTCATTTTCTAATTATTTATCTATTTTAATTACCTATTTCATGTATTCAAAGTACAATAAATATAATAAAAATACATAAATATAACCAAAAAATTTAAATATCACATCACTGCATTCCCCTAATTGAATCATTTAGCGCGTGTAATGCGCCGCCACCGAAACAAAGTCGGAATGTTATTTGATTTGATGGACTGGCCTCACAAACCACCACGGGTCTTTCCAGCACGTTTTGTCCTCACTCACGTGCTCACTGGGGACACTTCTCAGTGGGTCACCCATCCCAGAGAATTACCTCATGTCAAGCACGCTTAACTTTGGAGTTCTTATGGGTTGGGCTAACGAAAAGAAAATACATCTGGTATGCGTAGTACCAATCAAATCATATAACGTTCCGACCCGGTTCCAGGGGCGGTTCGTTACAATGCGTCTTTATGGTCACGGGCTTCACTTTAAGAGTGTGCTTCTCCACAAATGTGTGGTTCGATCTACGGGAGGTGCATGAGTAACTCCGCATTTAATCAAGGGATGACCTGCTTGTGGGTGGTTACCCATATGCTGGTAGAACGGCTAGAGGCACATTCCAGATTTACCTCATCTGTTAGGCGATGAGCTAACCAAACGAGAGCACTTAAAATGAGCGTATCATCTATTTAGCGCGTCTTCCCACTTGCCATGTAAGCCATTAAATTTAGCAAAAAACACCACCCAAAGTCCCAAATAGCCAAAATCAAAACATCCTAGTGAAAAGCCACAATGATGACACTCAACACCTTGAGGGGTACCACCTTTTACCTCCTCTCCGCCTCTCTTCACCGCCCCTTATCCTATTCCCTCCACCCCATTTCCTCAATCGCCACCAAACTCAAACATCAACCTTCAAATCTCTTACTACTCACCCATACCCAAAACCCCTTCAAACATTTCTGCACTTCAACCGAGTCTCCAGCATCTCCAGCAGCCGATGTTTCGAATTCGGGCTCAATTGAGATCGATATCAATATGATTAAGGTAAAGGAAGCA
This sequence comes from Echium plantagineum, assembly GCA_003412495.2. NCBI lineage: Eukaryota > Viridiplantae > Streptophyta > Magnoliopsida > Boraginales > Boraginaceae > Echium > Echium plantagineum. The sequence continues at coordinate 23,931,704 of CM016565.1, forward strand.
GCCAACACATTGGATATTAGAGTTGGTAAGATTCTCAATGCTTGGAGACATCCGGAGGCTGATTCTTTGTATGTTGAGGAAGTTGATGTGGGTGAGCCTGAACCTCGTACTATTTGTAGTGGTCTTGTCAAATATATGCCGCTCGAACATCTCCAGGTATTTTTTAGGTGTTGAGTTTTTATTACTATCTGCATTTCGAAAAGGTTGTCCAGTTTTGAATTTTCGGTTAATTTACCACACCCGGGCCATTCTTGAACAACTTAATTTAGAGTAGGACATTCTTTCACATTATTTGGGATTTGAAAAATGTGGGCCAAATGTGTTAATGCCAAAGGGTCGAGAAAGCTCCGTACTAGATTAATAGAAATACCTCGCATGGTGTTTTGACGGGGATGTTATCTACCTCCTTTAGACCCTCGTGGGGACTCCTGCGCTGTAATTTTGTATATCATGTATGGGATGTTAGAAAACTAATACCTGTGATGTCCATATTACATTGGGTATGATCTTAGCAGGGAGGCACGATATGGAGAGTAGGTATCGGATCTTTTTTGGTAGGTGAAAATACTTGGGAGTTTTACATTTAATATTGGACAATCTTTTTCGGGATGGAGAGCCTTAAGAAATCAGTCTGTTAATGTTTTTGTTCGATTCTATTATTGATTGGCAATTAAAAGATTACATTGATGATAAATAAAAAGAATGTCCCCAATGTTGGAGTGTTCTGTTTTCTACTGTTCTTTTTAACAAGTCATGAATTAATGAGTATGTAGATACGGAATGTTTTGGAATTTTTATGTGAGTTTTTTAAATACCATTTTTGATGGTCTTTTGTTGTATCATTTGAGATGATAATGATGCAATCAACTAGTCAGTAAATAGGAATCTCTAAATGTATATTGTTTTCCTGGGAGTTGTCACGGTGTAAGAGTTAAGACTTATAAGTCGGTTTTTGCACTCGAACAATGGAACAAGAAACTGGTGAAACATGTGTGGTGAAAAAAAAAATATTTTGGCACTCCGTCCTACATACATTTTCAAGTCTCATCTAATAAAATGCATAATAACTCTGCTTCTCTCCATGAAGGTGCTTCTATTTGTATAGTTCATTTGGTATATTTTCAATCAAGATATATTCATATTTTTAACGCATATTATGAATCAGTTTCTTCCCCCTTGAATGTCCCTCCAACATGTGTTCTGCAACTTCTTTTTGGCACAAATGTGCTTTCTTCTGTGCATTCATGGGGGTGCAGGTTTGGACCTCATGTATATCCAATTCAAGAGAATTTGGAAACTGATTAGACTTGTAATTGCACATACTTAATGAAGCGGCTAGGAAAAAAGTTATTTTTTCGTCAATAGCATAGATCCGTAAAAAATTTGTAAGCTCGGAGTAGAAGGAAGAGCGCATAAGTTGCAGTAATTGAATTAGATAAATAGTTGTGGAACATAGAGTGAAATGATAGAGTATTAAACTAGCAAGTAGCAACTTAGAGATTTCTCCTATTACGATGATTTGATGTCCTTTAGGGAACCGAACATTAAGTTCTCTCTCATACAAGTTTAGTGGTTACAATTGTACTTCTTTGTCAACTAATAATTTGTCAAATTATTATATCATAACACAAATGTTTAATGTAGAGTTTATATTATCTAGTAGATATAGTTTCCAATAACTAGATTTATTTATAATATGTTTCAACTATATATAGTTCAGTTGTTAGTCCAAATAATTTTTAGTATTATTGTCAAATGAAACTAGTAAAGTTTGATGGAGGGATTAATTAAGATGGAAATCTAAAGTTTGATATATGAAATATATTATTGGTATTAAATTTTATATAAATTTCTGGTCAACTATAAAAAAAACTTAAATCCTTCTAGAATTACCATGGTGCTGTAATGCATAAAACACATATTATTCAAATTTATTTTTCTGTCAGTACCCCAAATTCAATCTTTACTGTAGTTGTGTATTTTCATATTGCAGATGTGGTTATTGGACATTCAGACCATTCATACTACACTCCAGTCTTTTAGACAAAATCTAAATGGGAATCATTCTTAAAATTATTTTGCCTTTTGATGTTAATCTGAAGACAACTTTCTTCTCCTACACAGAACAAGCATGTTGTGGTCCTTGCGAATCTAAAGCCACGGAATATGCGTGGTGTTAAGTCAAATGGAATGTTGATGGCAGCTTCTGATGACTCGCATGAAAACGTAGAGCTCCTTGTGCCACCTGAGGGTTCAGTCCCTGGTGAGAGAATATGGTTTGGCAGCATTAATGAAAAAGAAAACCTTCCAGAGGCTGCAAGCCCAAACCAGGTAAAAGAATTTAGGTTAAATGGCCATAGCAATCACATACGTTTGCGAAGTTTTTCCAGTACATCACTTATGTTTCAAAATGTCTCAAGCAATCACCTATGTTGAAAATGTTCTAGTCCATCACTTAATCTGTCAATCCGTCGTTAATAATAGCATGTAAGGGCCTAAGGGGCATGTAACTTGTCAATAAGGTTTTTTCAGTTGGCTGTCAACTATTTTGAAAATGTTCTAGTCCATCACTTAATCTGTCAATCCGTCATTAATAATATCATGTAAGGGGCAAGTGACTTTTCAATAAGGTTATTTCGGTTGGGGGTCAACTATTGCTATACTTTTGTAAGGGGCATGTGACTTCTCAATTTAATGAGTTCTACTTTGTTTTGGTTTGTGTTAGTATAGCAATGTTACAACTTTCTTTTCGTTGTTCAATTGATGTAACACTTTATTACTTGGCATGTCTATATTTGCTCATTGTTAGCCGTTATTATCTGTGACAGATCATATCAATTGCTCAATAAGTTACTGTTTGAATTCTTGTCCACATAATTAATACCTCCACCCCTGAAAATGAGTCCAGTTTTTTTCTTTTAAATTTCTTTTTTGTAATTGTCAAGACTCGAGATTAACAAATTTTGAGGTCTTAATTGACACCCATGGCTTTAATTTGAATTAAATTATCATCTTAATAGTAAAGTATGTTGGCTTTGATTTTTAAACAAAATCATAGGAGTATAACTTAAAAAAACATTTGAGTGTAAAAATTAAAAATTCGGAGTATAACTTCAAAAAAAACATCTAAGTTTAAAAATTAAAAAGTCAAGTCATTAAATTTAAAACTGGAACATCTTTTAGGGATGTACGGATTATTATTTTCCGATTTTAGATTCTATTATAGTGAAAACTATGTATGAACACTACCATCTGAGCTCAAAATTTGTTATCTTTAGCTGTTTTCTCAGGTGTGGATGTTTGCAGTCTATGTATTTTATATGCTAAGAGCAAATGTGATGTTACATCTTAGAGCTGCATTAAACATGTGATTTATGCGTTATCCAAATGACTATTCGTTGTACAAAGTAACTTTATGAAGGAGATACGCTTAATTTGTTCTTTGTTATATAACTGAGATTTAAGTTCATACCCCCTTTTCTTGAAGTGTTCATATGTCGTAGAGTAGCTGTGTGCATATCTTGCATTCCTGCTGGTTTTTGTGTATCAAATACATTGCTTTGGCTACGAAATAGAAACTTAGGAGGAAGCCGCAACAAATCTGCATTTGCACACTGAGAGCTGCTTTTGTACACGGATCAATACATTATGTGTACAATAAGAAACAACAGAAATAAAATTGATTCTGATCGAGGTTGAATTATCAATTTGTTCATACTTAGCTTAATTATCAATTCAACTGTGCCTGTATAATTTGATTTATAAGCATTCTGTTAGACTCCTAAAGTCTATGCTGTCTAGCATGACGATAGATTTTTAGTCCCCTCTTTATTCACTCTTGACTTTCTCTACGTGCCTCGACTAATCTGCAGATTCAAAAGAAAAAGATTTGGGAATTGGTGCAGCCTCACCTAAGAACAGATGACACCTGCATTGCTGCTCTTGCAACAGAAACTATGGTGACTATATCTGGTGCAGTTTCCTCCAAAACCTTGAAGAATGCAAGGATTTCCTAGAGAAGGTGATCAGTTTAATTTTCGAAAGAGTAAAAATGTTGCAGAAAATTGCTGCACTATTTTCTCGTCGATTTTGTGTGTATCTGAAATAGGGAACCTGCTCGGTTATTGTCCTAATCACTCACTTTTCCTTTAGAGCTTGTACCCTTAAAAAAGGAAACCAGAGAACGAATGCAAAGATTTGTGACCAAAATTGTAATGTAGCTCAGAATTACAATTATGACTCGACAGATTTGTTCGACTAGTTGAACATCAGATTTATATGTGGGCATTCAATGACTTTGATCTTTTTACAGTACGTCGAGAAACCTCTTAACTAATCATTCTATAACTTTGTGTCGATTGGAGTTTCGTGTGAGTTATGGTGATTAAACTTCCAAAATGTGGCCTCACTTATTGGTTCCCCCAACGACAATGCCTCATTACAGACTCATCTTCTTGCATTTTTGAACCCTCGAACTAGGCCTGTTAGCGAACCGGTTCGCATGTAAATCGCTTGCAAATCGATTCGTTAAAACCAGCTCGTTTGCTCGCTCGATTTAAATTTCGAACTGGTTACGATTCGTTTTTACATGTCGTAAATCGTTTGCACTCGCTCGTTAATCGCTCTTAAAACCGTTTATAAAATTAATTTTATTAAAAAATAGTTTTAATTCGAACCGGTTACGATTCGTTCGTAATTCGTTGCAAATCGCTCGTTAATCGTTCGCCCGCTCATTAAAACCGTTTATAATATTCGTTTTCATTTAAAAAATATACCAAACATATCCTAAAAAACCAATTTGCGAGTGGAAAACGGATTACGATCGAAACGATTGGCGATCCGAGCGAGCGATTCTTATTTCGAACCGATTAACGAGCCGATTTTTAGCGGTTTTAATCGATTCGATTAACTAACCGGTTTATACGATTTTATTTTTCGAACCGACTACGAATTGAACATTGAAACCGGTTTATTACCGAACCGATTTGCGAGTGAACCGGTTCGCTTAACGGTCCGAACCGGTTTGAATGTTCTCCAAAAGTATCATATTTCATCTCCTAAAAATATTGAACAACAAAATCCCTTAGTTTTTGGCAGCCATATCTCTCGATTAAACGGATCATTAAACACACATGTGATTGGTGACTGTTAGGACGTGATAGTAATCACCCCTTCTTTGTAGGAAACTGTATAGCAAACCTCAAGGAGCAGATAACATCATCATAACAACCTTCACCATAAACTGAGCTATTTTGACATTTGAGTTCTCTTAATTATAGCAGCATATCACTCAAGTGATAAGCTTTGTTGTATCTATATATAGCATTGTAATTTAGTTCAGATTATTATCAGAAATATATACTTTGAAAGCTTTCACTTCATAAGCTTATTGCAAGTCTTTCATGGTATCAGAGCTTATGTGACTAACGTCAATACTACATTTTTTTTTCTTCTTCTTTTTTTTTTCTCTTCGATTCCATGGCATTTCCTGCTTTGTCCGCTGCTGTCTCCAATGACATTATCAATGGTTCTGTTGGTTTGACAAGTTTCAACCATACTCTTCAGGATAAATTGGATAATTCCAATTATCTCATTTGGAAATCACAAGTGTTGCCTACCCTACGTGGCTTAAATCTTTTAGGATATGTAGATGGTACATTAGTTTGTCCATCCGAATTTGTCATCAATGACAAAATTCCTGCAGTGGTAGCTACTCCTTCGCCCACTGCACCTGAGGTTCCTACATCAGGAGATGGCGTTACTCCTGTGGCTAATCCAATTTCCTCTACGGCTAATCAAGTTTCTGCTGCGGAGAATTCCTCTAACACTACCTCTGAATATGTTGTTAATCCGAGGTATCTTTTGTGGATTCGTCAAGATCAGCTGCTTCTAAGTTGGCCTCTTTCCACACTCACTCAACCAATTCTGGCGAGGGTCATTAATTGCACTACTTCATCTCAAGTATGGTTTACTCTTCAACGTATGCACGCAACTCAAACTCAAGCTCGGGCTTCCTTCCTCAAAATGCAGCTTCAAACTACCAAGAAGGGTGCTACATCAATAGCTGATTATGTGCAGAAAATGCGCTCTATTGCAGACAACTTGGCTATATCCCTCATACCCATATCTGAATCTGATCTAGTGTCACATATACTGTTTGGTCTTGGTAATGAATATGAATCTTTAGTGACTTCTGTTTATGCAAGGGGCTCTGAGGTTTCTGTGGAAGAATTAAATACTATGTTGTTAAATCATGAGGCTAGGGTGAATCAAAAAATGGAGGCTGAGATGACAGTTAATGTTGCAGCGAAAACCACTCACGTTGCTCGACCTTCTTTCTCCAAAAATCAGGAGTCTCCAGCTCTCAACAAACAGTTTAATGCCTCTCGGTACAAAAATCAGGGTGGATACAATCCCAGATTTCAATCGAAACCTAAAGCGTTATGTCAGATTTGTTTCAAACCTGGGCACACTGCGTTAAGATGCTTTCAAAGGTTCAATACAGGATCTTCTCCGGACTCCTCTCCTCTTAAGAATGCTTTAATTGCAACTCCTAGTTCTGTGCAGGATCCCTCATGGTATGTGGATTCAGGTGCCTCGAATCACCTCACTACTGATCTCAATAATCTCACCTTGTCCACTCCATATGAAGGTAATGATCGTATTAAAGTTGGTAATGGCCAATCTCTTTCTATTCTTCATACCGGTAACTCTTTTCTTCAAGCTTCTCCTTCCCAAACTATCCTCCTTCAAGATGTTTTACATGTTCCTTCTATTACTAAAAATTTACTAAGTGTTTCTCAGCTCACTAAACATAATCCTGTTTATCTTGAATTTCATTCATCTTGTTGTTTTGTGAAGGATTTGCAGGGGAGAACACTACTCAAGGGCACCGTTGATCAAGGTCTTTATAAGTTTCCCTCTCATGTCAGTCAGTCGTCACATAACCAGTCTTCTTTTGCTCTCGTTGGTGAACGATCCTCCATGGATGTTTGGCATAAGCGATTAGGACATCCTGCTATGTCAATTGTCCATCAAGTTGTTCATCAAGCTAGTTTACCAGTTGACAAGTCCAGTAGTAATGTAGTTTGTTCATCTTGTCAAATGGCAAAGAGTCATCGATTGCCATTTTTAGAGTCCTCTTTTGTGTCTCATGCTCCCTTAGAGCTTGTTTTTTCTGATGTATGGGGCAAGGCTCCAGTACAATCTAATAAAGGCTATAATTATTATGTTCATTTTACTGATCACTACACTAAATATGTATGGTATTATCCTATGAAATCAAAATCTGAAGTCAAGCTTATTTTCGCCAAATTCAAAGCATTAGTTGAAAATATGTTTGATAAAAAGATAAAGGTTTTACAAAGTGATTGGGGAGGGGAGTATAGAAATCTTGATCTCACTGGCATTAAACATCAAATTTCATGCCCACATACTCCTCAACAAAATGGTTCTGCAGAACGAAAGCATAGACATATTGTGGAAACTGGTCTAACGTTATTAGCTAATGCGTCTATGCCTTTAAGTTATTGGGATGAAGCCTTTAGTTCTGCAGTATACTTGATCAACAGAGTACCCACTAAGCTATTGGGCAACTGTTCTCCCTTGCAAAAGCTCACTGGTCGCAAACCTGATTATACCAGGCTCAAGGTATTTGGTTGTAAGTGTTTTCCATATCTCCGACCTTACAATGCTCATAAATTACAATATCGTTCATTACCTTGTGTATTTATTGGTTATTGCGATCAACATAAAGGTTACAAGTGTTTAGACGTCTCTAGTGGGCGAATTTACATTTCACGACATGTGATCTTTGATGAAACCATGTTTCCATTTACTTCTGTTGTTAATTCTCCTTCCCCTAGTTCAGTTGTTTCCCCACAAAATCATGTGCCTTTAACTATTTTAACTCCTATAAATAATATTTCTTCTACTTTATTTTCTGAGGTTCCTTTGTGTCCTTCTGTTTCTCACTCTCCCATTATCCCTTCATCCTCTCAATTAAATACTACTCCCCCTATTTCCCCTCTCCCACTTCAAGCACTACATGAAGTTCCTGTTGCTAGTTCTTCCTCTACTTCACCGCCTTCTCGAGTGTCTGTTCCTGTACCTCCTCTTGCTGGTCATAAATCATCATCTTCTGTTCGTAATCCTAAGTCCATTCCCCCGTCTCATCCTATGATCACCAGAACCAAAACCAACTCTCTCAAACCTAAAGCCTTTAATGTTACTAAATATCCAATTTCACCTGAGGTAATCGAGCCAACATGTTATTCTCAAGCCAAGGGGCATCCTGCATGGGAAAAGGCTATGCAAGCTGAGTATTCTGCTTTAATTAAGAATGGTACATGGACGTTGGTTGAACCCCCTAAAAATCAGCATCTTATCAATTGCAAATGGGTATTTAGAGTAAAACGAAATGCAGATGGTAGTTTTCAAAAATGTAAAGCGAGGTTGGTTGCCACTGGTGTTACACAACAATATGGTGTCGATTATTTTGAAACCTTTAGTCCAGTAGTTAAGGCTACAACTATCAGGGTTATTCTGCAAGTGGCTATCTCTTATGGTTGGCAAGTTAGACAAGTTGATGTTAATAATGCTTTCTTACACGGTGCTCTTACTGAACAAGTGTTTATGAAGCAACCTCCAGGTTTTAAGAGTACTACTTCGCCTACCCATGTTTGCAAGTTACAAAAAGCTATTTACGGGCTTAAACAAGCTCCTCGAGCTTGGTTCCAGAAGCTCTCTTCAAGATTGGTCACTCTGGGATTCCATAGTTCTTCCGCAGATCCATCCTTGTTTATCAGAAATACTAATGGTGTTATGATGTTTGTTCTTGTGTATGTAGATGATATGTTAATTACAGGTGCATCTCGTACTGCAGTGCAATTGGTTATTGATCAACTAAATAAGGAATTTGCATTGAAAGATTTAGGTGTTGTTCATCATTTTCTTGGAGTAGAAGTGAATAATACATCTGTTGGCCTTCATCTTAATCAAACTACATATATGTTGGATGTTTTGGAGAGAGTAAAGATGTCAGATGCCAAGCCAATCAACAATCCAAGTTCAGTTGCTTCTTCCTCTAGCTCAGCGCTCACTGAACCATTCTCAGAACCTTCTTTATACAGAAGTACTGTAGGGGCATTGCAATACATGACTATCACTCGCCCCGACATCGCATATGCTGTTAATAAAGCTTGTCAATCTATGCAAGCTCCATCGGTTTCTAACTGGCAGTCAGTGAAGCGAATTTTGCGCTACCTTAAGGGCTCTATCACTCAAGGTCTGCTTCTCAAACCATCTTCTTCATTTGATCTTCTTGCATACACAGATTCCGATTGGGCTGGGTGCCCCACTACAAGGCGTTCTACGAGTGGATTTTGCATCTATATGGGGTCGTCTTTGATTAGTTGGGCATCTAAGAAGCAAAAAGTTGTTGCTAGATCCAGTACTGAGGCGGAATATCGGAGTCTTGCTCTGTGCACAGCTGAACTAGCTTGGATTCAGAAGTTGTTTCGTGAGTTGCAGCTCCATCTAGCCAACCCTCCTCTAATTCTCTGTGATAATTTAGGGGCAACATATCTGTCAGTTAATCCAGTTTTACATTCGCGCATTAAACATGTTGAAATTGATGTTCGTTATGTTAGAGAGAAGGTTGCTCGAGGGGAACTTAGGGTCCAATATGTATCCACTGTTGATCAGATTGCAGATCTCTTTACAAAAGGACTGTCTGCTTCCAGATTTGCAATGTTGAAGTCCAAGTTGAATGTTGCGCCACCACCGTTCAACTTGCGGGGAGGTGTTAGGACGTGATAGTAATCACCCCTTCTTTGTAGGAAACTGTATAGCAAACCTCAAGGAGCAGATAACATCATCATAACAACCTTCACCATAAACTGAGCTATTTTGACATTTGAGTTCTCTTAATTATAGCAGCATATCACTCAAGTGATAAGCTTTGTTGTATCTATATATAGCATTGTAATTTAGTTCAGATTATTATCAGAAATATATACTTTGAAAGCTTTCACTTCATAAGCTTATTGCAAGTCTTTCAGTGACATGTTAATAATTATAAAAAATCAGATATATTTATTTTTTAATTTTGAATTATCTTATATTTTGTGGTTGATGTTAGGGCTCTGCGGAAAAACCGGAACCGACTCAAATTGAACCGAAAAAAATGTAACCGACTAAAACCGATTTCGGTTCAAACAAAATAAAGTAAATAATGAACATTTTACCTGCACTAGTGCCATTAAAAATGACAAACAATATCTGGAGAGGATTACTCATACTAAAACAATGACAATTTTTTTGTTCGATAGTAAGCGATACAAAACAATGACAATTTTTTTTCAATAGTAAGCGATATAAAACAATGACAAATCACAAAAGACAATCAACTCATTATATAATTAATTATTATATAATATTATTAATAATAAAACTATATTTGGAATTAATTATAATTCAAAATATAATAATTGCTAATAATATTGTTAATAATAATTATAATTGTTAAATTATATAATATTATTAATAATAATATAATTAATTATTATAATTAAATTATATAATATTAACAATATTACGACTATTATTCCCATTATTATTATTATGAAATAATAAAATTTAATTATTATAATTAATTATATTAATAATAATAATAATAATTTTATATAATAATTATATTAAATAATTAACTATATTAAATAATTAATTTTATTAGATAATATTGTTAATAATAATTATTATATCTATAATATAATTATAATATTATTAATATTAATATAATAATAATATAGTTGTTTTAATAATAATAATAATAATTCTCATTATATTCTTATTCTTATAATACAATAAAAATAATATAATTAGTATATTAATTATTCCCATTATTATTATTCTTATTATTATAATTATTGTTACCATTATTCTCATTATTATTATTATTATTATTATTATTTTCATATAATAATAATCATAATAAAATTTATTATCATCCTCGTTATTACGTATTAATATTAATATTATATTATTATATATAATAATGATATAATTACTTTTTATTATTATTATTATTATTATTATTATTATTATTATTGTTATTAGGCTTAAATTCGACATGTCCCTTGAACTTTGACAATTTTGTGAGTTTGCCCCTTGACGTTTTAAAAATCGTTGTACTTGACCCTCGAACTATCCGAAATGGTCATTTTAGATATTTTAATGTTAAAATTAATAAATTTTATGTTTTTAATGAATGGCAAAATAGAAATTCAATGTATTAAAAGTTATTTAGGTCAAGTGTAAAAATTAGTAATATATATTGAGGTTCTTTTAAGAGAAATAAAGTTATTCAAGTGACAACCATTAGATTGTTATCTGTCATTGGAGAGATAGGTCACTTTATCAGTTATCTTATTAAAAATTTCTTCAACAATCCTGCGTTTAAATACAAATATTATTTACTTAATAAAATTGACCTCAACAGTTTACTATATGTTGCATTCTTTTTGCCATTTATTTGTTAATTTTAACATAAAAATCTCCAAAATGACTAATTCGGGTTGTTCAGAAGGCAAGTAGATAAATTTTAAAACTTCAAGAGACAAACTGACAAGATCTTCAACATTCAGGAGGCAAATAGAGTTTAAGCCTTGTTATTACTAAGATTGATAGAAGAATTTTAACAAATATAGCATTATATAAAGCATTTTGGTCATTTTATTGAATTCTATAATATTCTCTCTCGACTTGCCTCATCACAATCTTATTCAAATTATGGACATTCCTCAAATATTTGCTTTCACTTCTAGCTTACTGTCGTTAAATCTGAATTAGCTTGAATATCAATCTCAACCGTTTATTTTCATCCAAGGACCTAATTTTGTAGTCCGGAATGATTCCGGAAAAAAGTCCTCCGGTATATAAGAAATTTCCTAAAGATTACCCCTCTCTCCCACCTTAATAAAGTATTCTCCAACTCCGAAATCTCTTATCCTAATTGAGAACTCATTTCTACGGAGTCAAGGCCGTCCTCTTTCCAATGACTCACTCTAAATCTTCTAGTCTAAATAATTTTCCTCTTAAATATTGTCAAAAAAATTGAAATGTGATTGGAATGGATGTTACTAAAGCCACCCTTGAATTTATAAATCAAGGATTTATCCTCAAAGAAATAAAAAAATACTTTCATAATACTCATTCCAAAATTTTCACTCCGAAAATCATCAATGACTATAAACTCATTAGCATTTACAATGTCATCTATAAAATTGCATAAAAAATCTTAATCAACTGCCTTAGACCCCACCTTGACACTTTCACCTCATCTTTTCAAAATGGTTTCATTTATGGGAGAGAATCTCAAGACAACGTTATCATGGCCCAGGAATTGACCTATACCATTTGCTCATCCCTAATGGAAAACATGGTCTTGCCGCCATCAAAATGAACATGAGCAAAATCTTTGACAGAGTCAACTGGAACTTTCTCCTCACACTCTTAAGAAAGCTCAATTTCCCACCCCACGAGGTTAATCTTATTGAACAATGCATTGCAACGGTTTGATACTCCCTGATCATCAATGGTCATACTTCGAAACCCTTTACACCTTATTGTAGACTTAAACAAGAAAATCTACTTTTCACTCGTCCTTTTTGCCCTTTGTACAAAAGCTCTATCCTTCTCTCTTCAACACCTTCAAGATTTCAAGACCCTTAAAGGAGTCACAATCACAAAAAATGGCCCTCAAATTACCTACCTTCTTTTTGTTGATGACTATTACTGCGTCATCCTTCTTACCTTAAAAAATATCATATCCTTTTCTGAGGCTTTTACATAATTCTGCTCGGGCTCTAGACAAATCATCAACCATTAGAAATCTATCACGACCTTCAACCCCAAAACCCCTCTTTGATCGAGCAACTTTGCACTAACTACCCTCACTATTTCTGCATCTGACACCTTTGGCAACTATTTTGGTATTCCTCTTGACATCACGTCAAAAGATTTTCCTTGATATCATTGACAAATCAAAAGAAAACCCTCTTCATGAAAATTCAACTTCCTGAACTTTTCTACAAGAGGCACCCTTATTAAATTAATACTCCAAGCCATCTTGGTCTATTTCATGAGTATTTACAAATTCCCTATATCTACCTTCCATAACATTGATAAAAAATTTGCCATGTGGAAAAAAAATTAGGATAACAAATTTCATTGGATCAATTAGGGTTTCTTTCACTTTGGAAAAAGCAAGGGATGTAGGTGCTTCATCCACTTCTCCCTTCTACCTAAAAATAGTTGGAGACCTATCAATAAACCCAAATAATGCAATACCAGATCAAATTCCTCTTGAACTTGAAAAAACCTGAATTCGGTGATCAAATGCGTTGGTAAATTCTCATCCTAGATGGTTCTACCACCAACGTTTGGGATCATTCTTGGATTCTGACCAAGGGCAGCTCTCCTTCTACCCTCACCACCCTTCTCCTCTATTAACTATTTCCCTAACCTACCTTAACTCCCCACTCTAGTTTCCAACCTTCACATCAGTAGATCACAGTGGAATGTCACTATTCTCAACAGTCTTTTCCCACCCGATATATTCAATATTATTCTTAGTATTACTCCCTCCAATTTTTCTGACTGTAAACTTTGGTACAACGATAATTTCAAGACTAAGAATCTTTACAATAATTGATGATTGATAATAATAGGACTACTAAAACCTCTTCTACCTTTTCTTTAATTTCCCATTTAACCTGGAGGAAACTCTATAAGCTCTCTTTCCCTTCTAAAATTCATACATTCATTTGGAGACTCTTAAATAGTAAACTCCTTTCTAATGACCTCCTCTTTGTGAGAACAAAAATTTCGGTGAATACCACTTGTTCTCTATGTATTAATTATCTTGACTCTTTCCAACACCTTTTTTGCAATTGCTCTTTTTCTTGTTCCTTACTTGCTCATTTTAAGATTTTTCTTTCATCTCCTTACCCCATTAACCATTAAATTTGAGGGACGGGTAATGAGAATTGGACTAATAGAATTGTGATGGGTATCATTAACTTGGAAAGTATCCTTTAGGTCATCTGGATAACCAGAACTGACACAAAGTACCTCCTAACCTCCCTAAAAGCATTGCCCTCATGAGTAAACTCTCCTTCAAATGGTTCGATAGCTTAATCAAAATCAAACATGATCACCATTTTCGAAAATTCCTACTTCTCACCAGGCCCCCCGTCTCTCATCCAAACATGATTACCATTTCCAAACCATCTTCCATCTCGTTTAATAACAATGTAATATTGCTAAGGAATTAGTTCCCAAGAAGTTGCCTCCAACAAGAATCTCCTTGGAGCCTCTCTCTCAAATGGTCCTAAATGGATTACTAACTCCACCACCTATGGCAATAGTAGAACCATTGAAGGAAACTCTCTCCTTTCGGACAACAACAACAACAACAACAACAACAATAACTTATTCTCTCTACAGAACTTTTCTATTGAAACCTACACTGCTCTTTTGTTGGTTAGGAATCTTGATCATCATAATATCTTTATTGTTACTGATGCTTTTATTTCACAGGCATGGTCTAGTAGACACTTTTACATACTTCATCAAGAGCGTCAATTGGATTTTTTGCTAAAGTGGGAGAGTAGAGAGTTCTGTAATATCATTTTGGATTCCCACAAACTCTGGATGCTATCAAAATCTTAAGAATACTATCATTAATAATTTTAATTCTATTATCAACTTGTACGACTATAGTTTTTTGAATGATTTTCGTAATGGCACTGGCACCTCTTACCATAATGCTACTTAACATTATTTGACTTTATCTATAAAAAAAAAAAAAATTGGTTTTCCCTCCCTCTCAAATCAAAAGCTCGAAAAAAACAGACAAACCAACCATTTCATAATCTTTCATCCAAACCTCAATTCCTTCGTTATGTTACTCTTTTTTTATCACAATATCAAATCAAATAAACTCTTTTTAATTAAATAAAATTCAAGATGCTATCATCATCATCATCATCATCATCATCATCATCATGCCATGCATTGTTGGCTTTGGTAATTTTGTTCCAATTTTTCTCAACAATCTCTGCAGGCGGAAACAAGGATATTGAAACACCTGCTAACCAATCTCTTCCTGCCACGTGTCGCAACCCTTACCGAGATGTAAAATGTCTTTGTCTAATTCGATTGTTTTCCTCGTTCTTTAATTATATGTTTTCGAAATACATTGCATTATGTACTTACATAGAAATTGAATTCAATATTGAAGATTGTGTGATTTTATTAAATTTTCTTCAAGTTAAGTAAATGTTGGTTGGTTATATCTCTAATATTAACATGATAACACTGATTTGAATCAAAGTTGTGTGAATAAGTAGCGGATTTAGGTGTTTTAAAGTCCCGGTTCGAAATTGGCATAATTTTGAAGTGAGTGTTTAAGACACTAAAATATATTCAAATGTAAATTTAAATGCTAATTGTTACATTAATTTTTTCTTTATATATAATTTTTTTTTTAAAAGTGTCTGTTCGACTGAATAGGCATGAACAAGAAGAGGTCCGCC
Source organism: Echium plantagineum (assembly GCA_003412495.2). Lineage (NCBI taxonomy): Eukaryota > Viridiplantae > Streptophyta > Magnoliopsida > Boraginales > Boraginaceae > Echium > Echium plantagineum. The sequence continues at coordinate 23,947,303 of CM016565.1, forward strand.
CCAGTGTGTGATACAAAGTTCATTAACTTTGAGCATTAAAAATCGAACCTAGCAATCTTTTCGGGTGGAGGGAGTGTTTGTTTTGTTTTGTTTTATGATGTTTTGTGGTGGTGGATGATGTATATGTACTAAGTATGCTTAAGTGGACATTCTCTTATGATGTTTTCAAAGAAGAAAGTAATATATATAGGTAGATTTTTAGACTTATGTAATAGTTAGCACTAACTGTTTCTCCAGATAATGGTTAAGATGTGGGGTAATGGTGGTCAAGAAGAGGACTTACTTGGCTTAAGCGCTTCGTTTGGAGCTCTATTTCCTACGATCTTGGAAACCGCCAAGAGACTTCCAGTAACATATGCAGATCCTCTGAATGGATGTGCTCCTTCTAAAGCGACGGTACAAACTTTACTTTTCTGCTAATGTTTACGTGCCATAATATTTTTCGAGTTCATATGGTGGAGCTATGTAAGGATTCGTTATTATAAGAGATTATGATTAGTTCTATTAAATAAGTTCTGAACGCTACAGTATGCAGTTCGGAGTATATTATATTATTGAAGATATTACCTCCTGAACATGATTTGTGAACTTTTTCTACCTCACGACTTCTTTAAATTAAAATATTTTAGTTATACCGAATTCAAATCAGCATTTTTTTTATTTATAGTGTACTCTACTATTTTTGTAGTTATCAGGCACTATTGCATTGGTTGTTCGGGGTGAGTGTGATTTTGTACAGAAGGCTGTTACTGCACAAGGAGGTGGTGCAGCTGCTTTAGTGGTGATCAACACCGAAGAAGGTTGCGCATTTTGTAGTGTACACTATGTATATTTTGACATTCCGTATAAAGGAGAGATCATCAATGTTTTTTGTTCTGGCTCGATTGTTTTTCTGATGACTAAAGTAACATGCTTCCGTCATTCTTTCACCAGATTATCTGGAGATGACTTGCTCTAGTGATGTTCAAATCACAATTCCTGTTATGACAATCGGAAAGTCTGATGGAGACAAGATACAGCAATCTTTTGCTGCTGCAGGGAAAGGTGAGTCTGATACTATCATCCTTTTATGTGTGCTATGATTGGAAGAAGCAAAAACGAAAATGGCCTTTTTGGTCTGACAAGGATGGCAAAATATGCCATTAGCTGCTAGGAGTTGATGCCTTAAAATAGTTGTCGCGGAGAACGGAAACTGGGACATGAAAACTTGCTCATACTGCTGAAGCTTTGCTTCACATGTATATGCTCTACAAGCTCTTTATCTTCATGTAGCATCAATGAGATAGTCCAGGGTTTATGTTTATTCTAATATTTAGAGTACAGAGGGCTTCATGAACTTATTTGAGGCTTAAATCTCTTCTTTATTTCTGCAAGGTTCCCGAGTCAGTACTCAATACCCTATCAGCTAGCTTTTTAAATGCTTAGTTGCATTTGTGTTTTGCTCGGAAAATTTCTCTTCAGTTTGTTCATGACAGAATCCACCTTTCTATCCTCCTTTTATCATGGCATAGCATGGTTGTGAAATTTTCTTTTTGTAATGTTGAACTTGGTCTGAATTTTTCAGATAAAACACCCTGAACTGTAATTGTTTATCTATCTTGTTAACATCTACGGATAATTATATCTAGCAAGGATCATCTTTATCTGTGCACGTATAATTTAGAATTGGTCAAATCTTCTAAATCATGGTGTTATTATCTCATTTATTGAGGTGTCATGTTAACATAGCCTTTGATACAATATTTCTTTCTGCATACTCAATTTGCACATATTCTTAGCATGGGAAATATCTTAACATAGTAGTGAGTCTAACAGACTTAAACCCAAAGTGTTGCCTGCATTTTGTGGCCTGTTTTGTATATGGGATTTATATTGTATTCCAGCACCAGGCAGTTGTGCGAAGAGTCCAAGTGTACCAAAGACGTCGCGTAATTGATTTTTAAGTTAGGAAAATCATGCAATATTTGTTATATTGAGATCTTATTTCTTTACTTTTTAACTTCAACATGCTTTCTACAACCCGTTTGTTACCATACACTTACTTTTCTTGTAATTGTAGTGATTGTGTTGCAATAAACCCTATGGTAATGCTAACTTATCTTTTTCTTGAGACAGTGGAACTTCTTCTGTATTCTCCAGACCGTCCAATTCTGGCTCACTCTGTCGTATTCTTATGGCTGATGGCAGTTGGAACAGTTGTCGCTGCCTCTGTTTGGTCAGAGATCACTGCAACCGCATCCGAACCAAAAATTGAGTCCTATGATGAATTGTCTCCTAAGGTTAGAGCATGTGCTGAATCTAATACTTAAAAGACCATGAAGTAGGTCATTTCATTTAAGTGGCTACTTTTTAAAAGTAGTTGTGTAAGAATAAGGGCAAAAATATGATTAGTTATGTCTACCAAAAACTCAGGTCTTGATCACTATGTTTTCAATATTACATATCAATCTATTTATTATTGCTTGAGGGTCCTGGGTATTTGAAGTTGTTACATTTTGCAAATTTCAGCTGATGCTAAATTGGACATTGCTAGAAGCAAAGAAATGGGATCTTTTTTGTTCAATGTTTAATGAAGCAAGTTGAGTTATAACGTATTACAATATGATCTAAATTTATTCTGTTTGAGTTTTAGGGATCCGGCAAACCCAAGGATGACGAGGAAGTTGTCAATCTTACCGCGAAGAGTGCCTTATTTTTTATCATTTCAGCATCTACATTCCTAGTGTTGCTGTATTTTTTCATGTCTTCTTGGTTTGTGTGGATACTGATTATCGTTTTCGCCATTGGAGGTGTTCAGGTATTTTATACTGTTGTGACTGCTTTTATTCCTCTCATATCGAGTATTCCACAAATGCATCTCCATGGCTGCACTCAAGAGCATAAATTCTTTGGCATTTGATTATGATTTAATGCTCATTTTCGATTTTCTTTTACAGGGAATGCATACCTGCATAGTATCTTTGATTGAAAGGTATAAAATTTATTCTTTTAATTCTTTATGTTTCTAGTGAACAAATCTTTGGGATCTTATATATCTATTGTTCGCTATTCTGTTTCTCTCACTAAGCAAATGCAAGGGTTGTGCTTATAAGACTCTGATGTTGCCATTTATTGGCAAGACTTCTTTTCTATCTCTATCTGTCTTACTGGGGAGCATAGCATTTGCCATTTTCTGGATTGTTACTCGGAGAGAGTCGTTCTCATATTTCGGCCAAGATGTACTTGTAAGTGACCTTATAGATCTACTATCTCCTTCCTGATTTATATGACACTAGATGTTTGTACATAGTCCACCATGTGCAAATTTGTTCAATCATATTTACGATATATATATTTTCAATTAATTTTTATACAAAATTATGATGATAAAGTATTCTTTATGAACTATTAAAATACGTAAAAGTATATAATGAAGATTGCTTTGACCTTTTCTACAATTATATAATTGATTAAAATTATATAATGTAGTCAACTATTATTCAAGGGATGTGTCAGACGTATGATTTTATAATGAAGATTGCTTTGACCTTTTCTACAATTTCGACCTTAGCTAAAAATATCAATTGATTTTTCTAAATAGCTTTTTTAGATGTGAAATTAATATTTTATCTTTGATAAAATTATATATCTAGCGCATGCCTTGAATAACCTTTGATTTCAGATAAATTAACAAGAGGAGTAAAAGTAAGTTAAAAATCACCAATGAGTGAACAATAGTATTCATGAGTGTGAATGTTGAACGAGCAAACATGAGAGGTAGACCATAATATTAATGAATAACTGAGTGGTGAATGAAAGTCAATATGAGTGTTAGTTCTGTCCTTTTGCGGGTCAATTATAGTTGCAAAGTTTATGAATATAAATCCTTGAAAAAGAAAAGTTGACGATCTTTTATATGAAGGTCCTATATGAAAATAGTCAAATGTTTATATAGCATTTTCACCCACTAGTTAGAGTGACCCTTTTAAACTTAATTTGACAAGTGACTCTTACAAATAATTTGTGAATATAGTTTTGTTTAGCTTCAGTTGACTGTTCTAGTATGTGTTCTTGAACGGAATTTTGATATGTATATCTTACTAGTCTTTTGGCATATAATCTCCCAAAAGCTATTCATGTGACCCTCTATTTGTCCAGTGGTGACGTGTGATAAAGAGGGCTTTCTCGTTAATCAATCCTTCACCAAGAATGCCTATGGGAATTGGGAAAAAGCTCGTTTCGCTAGTACTAATTGTATTTTTCACGTGTTCAAGTAACATGATATATCCTTACTATATGCCGGTCCAAAAATATATGTATAATATGTTGTTTGGCAGATGTTTGCTGTCAACTAGATTATATGTTCTTCATATTCTCATTCGAGTTGTATCTTTTAATTATTAATTAAGTGAAAATGGAGACATATCTTTTTCCAGGGTATATGTTTGATGATAACAGTCTTACAGTTGGCTCAGTTGCCAAATATCAAGGTAACTTACACTTCAATCAACAGTTTGTCTCCTCATAAAACTGTATGCAACCTGATTTAATAACTTGTTTCATGCATAGGTGGCAGCGATACTTCTGTGCAGTGCTTTTTTCTATGACATATTTTGGGTTTTTATATCTCCCCTGATATTCAAAACAAGTGTCATGATTGCGGTATGTGACCCCTCTCTGTTTTCATCTCTATTGTTCTTTTCATAAGAGAAACATATGCTAGCCATAGTTCTATATCTAGTTTACAATTAATCGATGTTGAAAATTCAGATATGATCATTTTTAACTTGAAAGATATATCTCGCACACATCTAGGATCTGAACTAACATTATAAGCTCACCAACTCAGTCAATGGTTGACATTTGTATTTTGAAAGTTAATACTGATATTAGATCATTAAGGTTACCTTTGGGGCTCCGTTTTGATTTCGTTGTCTCGATATTCTTTTTCTTTTAAGATTGACAAAATAAAACTAAAAGTGAAATTTAAGGATAGTATGCTTGTTTTCTGGTAAAGTTCTTGAAAACATGCTTCTGCTATATATTGGGTGTTAGATTGATAATATTTGTAGAGATCCAAATGTTTTGTGAAGAATATGGTATTGGAAATGGTTGTTTAGAAATGTATGTTTGCTCTGTTTGGGCTATATGGAGTTGTGTACATGAACTCACCGACGGATATGTTTCCTTACATTACTTGAGTGCTACATCGTCTGGTACCAGTTGTTGATGGATGACTCAAAAATCCACTTTTGTGTGAATTGCTTCATTGTTTTTCATCTGATCTGCAAAACGAATGACCAGTTTCTAACAGAATCAATCTGACGAGCGAGTTAGTAATTTGTTCGTTTAGGAAGTAGTGTGTTATTTTCTGTGTAGAATGTGTGTATAATAGTGAACTTACTTGGTCTAGCTCCAACGTCTACCATTTATAGTTTGACAACTTATGGTTGAACAACTTCTTCATTACCTTTGGTGGTAATGGTTGACGGCTCATTAATGTGGACAATAATGATTTTCAAAACACCTCGTATTGTGCTTCAATTGAGTAGTTAGCATCTTTGACGGTCTCCAATAAACTCACTTCTCAGGGTGTATTCTGCGTCAGATGAGCTGGCCATTACTGCTGGTAAAAATTTGATAAAATCTCAATATATTGGTAAAAGTTTGATCCCTGGCATTGGATCAAAGACGGCTATCAGTTTCATCATTCTGGATTGTATCAAGTATTAGTCCTCATGCATCGATATTCAGATATATATATCTTAACTGCCTGAACTGATTCTTCTGATGCTAGAATTACCTGTCGATCTTTCTGCATGTGGTTCTTGACTCAATATATGTGCAGCGACACTTAGATTTTTTACTTAACTGCCTGGAAGAATTCTTCGGATGCTCAAATATCTTTCTGCATGTTGTTTATCTTGCTCCGCAGTTTGCTGAAGAAATTTTTTTCCCATGGATTTTGTAGGTCGCTAAGGGAGATAATTCTGGTGGAGAGTCCATTCCTATGCTTTTAAGATTTCCTCGATTTTCTGATCCTTGGGGTGGCTATGATATGGTTGGCTTTGGAGATATCCTCATACCTGGTTTGCTTGTTGCATTTTCATTTCGGTATGCCGTTACTTATTATTATTATTATTGTTATTATTATGATCATCATCATCATCATCATTCATCCATCGTCTCCTTTCCGATACCGTTGTCAGCTAATTTGTTTTTGTTATCTTCAAAATGTGGAATTCATAAGATCTTTTGAACAACATTTTTGCTTGACACCCCAAAGTAATTTATTTGAACTTTTTTATACCAAACTACTATTACACTACTGCACTCGGTTTATTTCATAATTATTAGAAGAGTCAAACTTGACAATCCAACTAGGAAAGGGAGTCTTATTTTAAAACTCTGCTGTAACTTCTTCTTAGATAATCGTTCATCTCCTCTTCTTCTCCTTTCAAAACCTTTGCATATCTGTTATTTGAGCTCGTATTTTGCATGTTTTGGTCATCTTTACAGATTCGATAAGGCCAATAAGAAGGGCTGGGTCGACGGATACTTCCTATGGCTCACGATCGGTTATGGAATGGGTTGGTTTTTTCCCTCTCTTCTTTCGTTCTTTGTCATTTACTGAATCTGTGAAACATGTTATTAATGCAGAGAACTTAAAATGCCCCAACATGCCCCCCTTCCTCTAAATGATTCCCCTACTAAGTGGGCTAGGGGGTGGAATTGCATGCAATCCTACCCGTGTGAAAACGAGGCTCTTTCGAAATGACTTAAAATTAAGTAAAAAGACTATCTGCTCTATCATAATATATAAAAACTACATGTAGTGTGTAATGAGTAATTCTGATGTAATTAAATATAAATTCTGACTAAAATTATTTCATTTTCATCAGTTATAGCTCTGCATCTTAGTATGCATCTTTAATGGTAAAAGAGTTATGCAGGTCTTTTCTTCACTTACATGGGTTTATATATAATGAATGGGCATGGACAACCGGCGCTCTTATATCTTGTTCCATGCACTCTAGGTACCATTTTCTGTCGGACGCTTTTCAACTTAACTGGTTTTATAGAATGGTGTCCTTTCTCTCCATTAACTTCATGCACACTTAACTTTCCCTTGTGGCTAGTGCCATTGTTAGTGGTGGTTCAGTCGAACCACCAAAAGTCATGTTAGCTCATGCACTCTAGGTACCATTTTCTATCGGAGGCTTTTCAACTGAACTAATTTTATAAAATGGTGTCCTTTTTCTGCATTAACTTCATGCACACTTAACTTGCCCTTGTGGCTAGTGCCACTGTTAGTGGTGGTTCAGTCGAACCACCAAAAATCATGTTAGCTCATGCACTCTATGTACCGTTTCTATTGGAGGCTTTTCAACTGAACTAATTTTATAAAATGGTGTCCTTTTTCTGCATTAACTTCATGCACACTTAACTTGCCCTTGTGGCTAGTGCCACTGTTAGTGGTGGTTCAGTCGAACCACCAAAAATCATGTTAGCTCATGCACTCTATGTACCGTTTCTATTGGAGGCTTTTCAACTGAACTAATTTTATAAAATGGTTTCCTTTCTCTGCATTAACTTCCTGCACATTTAACTTGCCCTGGTGCCACTGTTAGTGGTGGACGAACCACCAAAAATCATATTAGCTCATTTGGTTAATAATGAACTTGTGACAAATTAGAGTGACCTAATTCTTCGGGTTCACTCAGGATGCCATTGTCACAATATCCCCTGCTCTAAAGAAGAGTTCCTTTCCTGTTCTTTCTAAGAATATAAAATTGTCAAAATGGTCCCAGATAGCATGTGTAAGTTGCATTTTGGTCCTAGTAGATGTATGGTCTGTGCAAATGGTCCCTGATATTGGCGTAAAAGATGCAATTTAGTCTCACTTTTGACGGAGACGTTAAATTGTGACGGAAATGTGGCCATAAAAGGATTTTCATAACTTAAATATTTCTTTAAAAAATGTGTACTTTAGTTCATGATATTGGTCGAAAATGTGCATTTTAGTCCCTCTTTCCGTCAAAATTTAACGCCTCCGTCAAAAGAGGGACTATAGTGCATGTTTTACGCCAATACGAGGGACCATTTGCGAAGACCAAACATTTTTAGGGACTTGCACACATTATGTGAGACCATTAACCCCACGGGTTGCCCCAGTGGTTAGGGTGTATGTAGATTGCTGCAATTATGTGAGACCATTTCATCAATTATCTCTCTTTCTAACACGAACAACTTTCAGGGACTTGTGTAGTGTTGGGTAAAATAAGAGGTGAGTTGAGCCAGCTATGGAGTTATGACGTTAATGCGGCAGATCAAGCTTCGAATTCTGAACAAGCTTAGTTTGGATGTTTTCTTGAAACCCTCCGAACATTGAATTAATCGAATAGTCTAGTGAATGAGGCTTTTGCTAGTGGTAAGAAGGTCCTGAGTTCGAAAACTCAATGCACATAGTCAAGTCACATATATATAGTTTTAGAATATTAGCAGATGAGGTGCCAATAGTGTGTTCCTTTTTGTTGTAAAATATGGAAAACTATAGGAATTGAATTTTAGTTCATTTTTGTAATATCTTCATATTTTGAGTAGGATAGAAATGCCGTGTATCATAAACATCATGTGTCTGTAATCATTCAAGTTAACTTTTTGTTATATTAACGAAATTTATATAATTGATTAAATTAACGGCAAATGGCCGGAACCATCACCTATGTTTGCTGAATGTTTTCAGTCAATCACCTGTGTTTTAAAGTGTTCCGTTCCATCACCTATGTTTCAAAACTTTCCAGTCCATCACCCATTCCGTTAACTTACCGTTAAGTGTGTCATGTGCCTTGCATGTGACTTTTTACGGGGGTATTTTAGTTATTTTACATCAATATTAGGGGGTATTTTCAGAATTTCATGCTACTATGTTCACATAATTTTGTCAAGGGTATTTTTGAAATTCCAGACCAACATTCAAGGCTTTTTTTGGGATTTGATAACAAGTTTGAACTAATAAAATTATGTGAGAGGTATGGGATTCGAACCCCCAACCTCACATGGACTATGGAGCCTTTACCAATTATATTACCTATTTAATATATACAATTATATTTAATATAGATATATATACCTAATATGTAATTATTTTAATATAGAAGTATATATATATAAGTATATTAAATACATCCCAAGCACTTAGTGAAATCGCAGCTACACATACGTGGGTGGAGTTTGTTGTTCTGGGTCAATGGCCACAAAAGCATGCTATGACTTTTTCTGGACCCTTTCCCGACATTGCAATGGGGCATTATCGGTTTGAGTTTATGGAAGGAGCAAAAGATGGGGGATTTCCGTTTGACCCAGGAATAGAATGGATTTCCCCGGAAAGTCAATGGTGTGCGCTTTGGAAAATTCAATTCTTCGACCTCAAGGATAGAGAATGGAACTCTACGCAAGCTTCTCAGGAGCAAGATGCTACATGGATACACCGAAGGTGGAGAGTGGTTTTGTTGATGCACCCTCTCAATTTTGAAATGGTTAGGACTAATCTTAGGAGGACGATTAGCATGGCAGGAATAGTTTTTGTCCGACTTCGGTTGCTCTTGGATACATATACAGTTTGGGGTGCTCTGTCAAAAGGAGAAAATGTTGATGATGAACATGACGAGAACCAACGGACAAGCTATGGAATTCCGCAACTCAATCTAGCTTTCAATCCTCTCAATTCCAAAAGCAAAGGTATTCCAGGGACTCGTAGTAAGTATGATCTTCCTTACAGTTTTTCTCATCTCACTTCAAATATTAATTCATATTATGATCACTATTGTACCCCTGAATCGTGTAACTTAGGAAATAGAATATCGATGGATTTCTTCCTTATTAGAATTTCTTTTAAGGATTCCCAATATAGTCGATTTGCTATCGACATCATACAAATTTCCACTTCTGACATTGACCAAGAGAGCCTAGAGCTTCTCTTCTGCTCATGTCAAAATCCTACTTCCACTTGGTTACTTAATTTCTTAAATAGTCGTTCCGTCATCGACATTAAAGAAATCCGCACTAATGACATTGACCAAGAGAAGCTTGAGCTTCTCTTCTGCTCATGTCAATACTCTACATCCGTTTGTCCTCTCTCTCAAATCCATCATGTTCTACTTCTACTTTATATCTTTTCAAGGACACAATATGATTTTGACTATGAATTAACATATGTTGTTATGAGTCATGCTTCGGATTTATGGATCTACAGGACGCTTACATCTTTCATCGAGGAGGCTCCCCAAACCTCGGATATCGCTTTTATTTATTTTCAGTTAGATTTATGTATCTTATATATGTTTCTGTCATGCTCCGTATGTTGGAGTGTCTTTCAATTTTATAGGTTTTTTGAATATGTATAAACTGTTGTATTATTTGAATTATCAAAAAAAAAAAAAATATATATAATTATATTAAATATATATAGTATAGTTAATACATATAATTATATTTAATATATATATGATTGTAGTTAATATATATATATATATATATATATATATATATAAATATATGTAATTATAGTTAATATATAATTATATTTAATTATAGTTAATTATCGTTAAGATATAATTATATGTATACATATTATATAACATATATATTTAAGATATAGTTTAATATATATAATTATATTTAATATAGATATATATAATTACATTTAATATAAGTGATGAAATGGAACAATTTAAAACACATGTGATGGAGTGGAACACTTTAAAACACAAGTGATCGACTGGAAACATCCTATAAACATGGGTGATGCTATCTAAACATTGTAGCATTTGAAATTACTAAAATGCCCTCCCCTAAATGTCATGTGCCATATACGTGACCAATTTAACGGAGCTTCAACGGAAATGTTAATAGAGTGACCAAATGGGACTAATTTTTAAACACAGGTGATGGAATGGAACACTTTAAAACACAGGTGATTGACTAGAAACATCCTATAAACATGGGTGATGGTTCCGGCCATTTGCCGTTAAATTAATGTAAAAGATAAATATTTCATGGAACATTAAATCTACTTATATATCATTGGGAGGGTGGGTGATGAAAGGTTGCAAAGGCAGCCACGAAAGAAAACAGAGGAATATGTTTAAATATATTCGTTTGCGAGAATCGAATCCGAGACACGATGAATTATGAATACAATTTTATTACAACTAATGAATATATAAATTCATAACTAATTGACATCTAGAGTATGATATGAAACGAATTTGTCTCCATGTTTTTAACGAGATTTGAACCAATACCTCTTGTATTAAAGATTGGGTCAGATGTCACTAGGCTATTGAGTCACTCCCAATAATAACAAACAACTTTTGAGGAGAAGTAGATGCACTCTTGAATTCCATAGAGAGATACTCGTGTATATTTTGAGGTATTATTGGTTGAGTAGGTAATTTCTTCTTTGAAATTTTAAATATCAAGTATAATGTTGTCGACTGTAGTATACTAACGATGATGGTTGACTTTTTTTTTTATACTCCTATATAAATTAATGATGAAGTGAGTTTTGAATTTAAAATCGTTTAATCATTAATAAGAGCCTTTTTCAGTAGGGCATTCAGTTCACTCAACACTATTGACTGATTTTTTTTTTTTAAGTCAAGCCCAACGAGGGGATTACGTGTAAATTATGAAAAATAGTACAGAGTCTCGCGAATGTCATCGCAAAAGATAAATATACGCATACATCAAAAGAAATAATGGGAATTTTCATGAGGAAGCACCAGGAAGTCTAGCGAGCAGGAACATTATTGACTGATTTGAGAAGCAATATATAGAAAATCTGATTTTATGTAAAAATTTAAAATAGATCCTAAATTAAATAAATTGATATATTAAAGGAATTGAGTTTTAAAAAAACTTGAACGGAATTTAGTGTCTATATTCTTATAGTAACTATTTAATAAGATAAATTGGTTAGAATAAATTGGCTGAAAATTGAAAAATGGAATTGGAATTTTCGTTAGACCATATACATTAATTCCTCACATATCCGTTAGAGCATTTACATTGATTCCTCACATATTATATTAAAATAAATTGGCTGAAAAATTGAAAAAATTGATATGTTCTTATATTTTGGACACATTTTTTTCCGAAATGGTTCAAGACAATAAATTCGGACACATACAATCAATTCTGCTCTTCGAAGATCCCGTTGTAATGTGGAACGTAGGTGTTATTAGAATAGAACACTCGGCAACAACCAAGATCTTTTTTCAACCAACTCGAGCAACCTTCATTTCGGATATTAGATTGAGTCCTAAACATACTTCTAATTTTGTGTCTCATGAGGTTTACTAGATCTATCACAGTAATTATTAAGGCTTCATGTTTGTTGTAATAGGTCTTTAAACAATATGTAAACTATTATGGTCATATTAATGAATGTGAACTATCAAAAAAAAGAATAGAACACTCGGCTGGAGATGTATGTTGGACTTTTAAAAAAAAAAAGGCTTTTTTTCATCTCGGCACCTGAACTTGTGATATTATCCTAAATAGGAACCTGGTGAACTTTTTATAACAAGTAGGCACCTGAGACGAAAATTTGGCACCTGAACTTTTGGTTTTCTCTTTTTTCAAATTTTAATAGATTTTAAAATCCTTAACCCAAGGGCAAGTTCGTTATATTGAAAATATGACATATTGTATGAAAAATATACATAAAAGTTCAGGTGTTCAACCCTCACCCCCCCCCCCCCCCCCCCCCCCCCCCCCCCGCGACATGTACAGAGCAGGTGCTCAACCCTCACACCCCCCCCGACATGTACAGAGAAGGTGCTCAATCCTCACACCCCCCCCTGCGACATGTACAGAGCAGGTGCTCAACCCTCACACCCCCCCCCCCCTCCGCGACATGTACAGAGCAGGTGCTCAATCATCTTCCTGATATCTCACTCGTTGGATCTCCCGATGACTCGGCCGACCCTCAGCTCCCTCCTCTGCCATGATAATTTGATTCTTCGTCGTCGTAGTAAATAGGAGATAAAATCAAAATTTTTCTTCGTCTTTACTCTTTCCCCAGATGATCTGCGTCTCCAGAGTATCAAGCAGGTAATTTCAATTAATTTTAACTTAGGGTATCAATTCAATATTAGCTAGTTTAGTTAGATTTTATATATGTTTAAAAAGTTGACTTGATTTTGTATGTTGATACAAGTTGTAACATCAAGACCTCCACCACTCCTACCCCTGAAAATTGTGACTCTCCCTTGCAAGTACATCTTCATTCTCGATTTCGAAAAGGAATATGGTTTCGAATTTAGGGTGTAGATGGAGTAGGATTTTGAATTGAGGTTGAGGGTAGTGATTAGTGAATTAATGGGGGTTGGGTGAAATGGGTTGAGTAGAGGTTGGTTAAAATCCTTGCTTTAGTTAGTTTAGAATGTGATCAGACTATTTTGCCCTCCATCTAAATGTTTAAAATCTGAAAAAAGAGAAAACCAAAAGTTTAGGTGCCAAATTTTCGTCTCAGGTGTCTACTTGTTATAAAAAGTTCACCAGATGTCTATTTGGGATAATATCAGAAGTTCAGGTGCCCAGATGAAAAAAAGTCAAAAACAAAACTCATGCAGTTCTTTCGACAACTATCTCCTTCATCTCATAAATAAAATTGGGAGATGATTTTGTAATAAAAAGGGCAAATGATTTTTGACATCACTTATGTTTGGAGAAGCCGGTTAGATCACTCAGGTTTCAGACCAACCAAATATGATCACTAATGCTTAAAAAGTGTCTCATTCTAAAGTGCCTCATTCGGGTCACTCAGTCAATTTTTTGAAAAGTATTTCCGTTCAAACACATTTTTTTCTCTCAGAAACCACAATTTAACTCTTATTCACCACTATTCAAGTCTAGTAACACATTGACCACTTAATTATAATGTTATGACTTTTGGTATTGAAGAAAGAGACGAGGTCGGTGTGTTAATTAGACTTGAATTCAGGGTGACTAAGAGTTTAATTAGGGGCTTATGAGAGGAAAAAATGTGTTTGAATAGAACCATCCTTCAAAAACTGTCGGAGTGACCCGAATGAGACATTTTTTAGACAAAAATGATCATATTTGATTGGTCTGAAACATGAGTGATCTAACTGTCCTTTTTTTTTAAATGTAAGTGATGTCAAAAACCATTTATCCTAATAAAAATCTTTGGTAGTTCTGCATCTATATCATGCACTTTATTAAATCGAATTGTAATAAAATATAAAATTACCTTACATAAAATAAATAGCAAACAGTAGAAGTTTGGAATTTTGTAGTCCAATTCTAATGTCAGCCACTAATTGATGATCTAATGGTCCAATTTTATAATCCGAAACCATTTCAAAAAAAGGATTTTTGAAATATAAGAAATTTCCCCGTAAGTTGGCTTCCAAAAAATTAACACACCTTGTTTACCCTAATTTCCCTCTTTATTTGAAAATTTTTTTCTCCCATCATTTTCCTCTTTCTTCAATTATATAAAAACTAAAGATAAAATAATTATATATTTTTTGTCATATATAAATATTTTCCATTCAACATCCATGTTTACTACTCATATATATTATTTTATACTTTGGACAACTTAATTTCATCCTAAATATCTATTAAGATATGTGAACTATTTATTTGAATTTTAATAAAATAATAGGGAAAAATGTTAAAGTATCGATATAAAAAGCAAACCTCAAGAATAAAATAAATAAAATGGTGGATGAAAGTATGCTTTAGGAAAAAATTTAGAGGTCTGTGAATGTTCTAAAGGCCCGTTTTGGCAAATGAAATTTTAATATCTTGTTTTATAAACTCATAAAAATGCGTTTAAAAATTTGATCAGAAAGCAAATTTACGCAACAAGAAAAAGTTGTTTCATGATATTTACAAAGAGTTGTTAGATATCTACTCTATGTAACAGGTCAAGTTCGAAGTATGTGGAGCTTTACTAAATTCTGTAATGAAATGTTTCCTCAAAGGTTGAACCGCAACCTTAACGGATCGTTATCCCCTGCCTTAGGGAGTCGTGAGGAAGTAAATTGTTGGATGTGCATCAAATGGTCATGGGCTTGAGGTTACCCGTTAACCACTTCCATAACAGATTCTATCTCATAAGAGACTCGAACCCACGCTCTGCGGATCAGGAAAGACTGACGCTACTCACCACAAGCTCTTTACCACTTGACATGTGCCTCGGGGGCAAAACGAAATGTTTCCTCATTTATATAAGAGGAATGCTGGTAGAATCTATTAAACAGTAGAGGTTTGGTGAATCAGCAATGTAGTGAAAACCAGTTCATTCCAAGCATCAGGGACTCCAGGAAGACACCAATGGCTGCAATCTTGTCGCCTCGTCGAAACTTTCTTCCCTTTTATCAATGCTTTCCCATATATGGATGGATGGCCATCTTTGCGGAAATTCGTCAACTTTGTCACGTTCAGTAGCACAGCTGGGAATTTCATCTCCTTAATAACCTCATCAACTATTTTCATCTTCGGAGGATAGCTGTCGAGAATAGCCCCACGCGACACAGGTTCTTTCTCACCATTACAACTTCCTCCAGAATCCCAATCCCCACCCCTGTTTTACAACAAAAAATTCGAATGATATTTCAAGGATACAAAAGAAGATATGCTTGGGTTAGAATTAAAGGTACATTGAAATTGTTCAATAGTAAAAGGTGAGTATTGCGAAGGATGAGTTCTAAGAGACGATTTTAGTACTACAACAAGTAGTCAAGGTTGAATGTTCCTACAGTTAAATTTGCACAGGAACTTAAGTTATTATTAATCGAACTTCAAAAATTTGAGGATTCCCTTTTTTGTATGCCTATTATTCGACCTAGCTGGAAAACATCTCAGAACTAGTGAAAAATAGTAGACGTGAAATTGAACTTTTGATAGAGACTGCGAATCTAGCTAAACAACTGATTGATCGGCAATGAGCATGTAAAATAGACCGGTCCAACTACTAATCAAGTTGGCTGCAAATGAGCTATCCCAAAACAATTGTTGACCATCGCGCTATTCGCTGAAATATTAACTTTCAGATATTTTTGGGACTTAATAGAGCGAAATATTGGTAAAATGTTGACCATCTATT
Source organism: Echium plantagineum (assembly GCA_003412495.2). Classification (NCBI taxonomy): domain Eukaryota; kingdom Viridiplantae; phylum Streptophyta; class Magnoliopsida; order Boraginales; family Boraginaceae; genus Echium; species Echium plantagineum. Next base: position 23,963,429 of record CM016565.1, read on the forward strand.
CAACTACTAGCGAAATAGTTTTAACAGTATTGATATAGCTGAATGCTTATTAAGAAGTCGACTGCTACATCAACCTTTGGTCAACATACAGGGAGCAGAAAGTCAAGACTCGCGCCTTATGCATTTAAATTTGCATCTCTTGCGCAAATGTTAAGTAATCTCAAACTACCCTGCTTTCTTGTGGCGCAAATGAAGGCAAACTACTTGAGCTATACAGACCACAGCTAATCCTAAACTGTGAACGATACATACCTGAAATGAGCAGATGAGTACCCACGATAGATGACCAACTTTTTCGAAGATATATTTTCGTCAATCCACTTTGCCCATGTCTTCATGGCTCTCCTATAGGCTTCTACTGCATCAAAAAAAGGATAGGTATGGCCACGTTCTTGGTAGTAATTTTTCCTGCACCATAAAATCTCCTTTTATTTACCTATCTTGACCTTTTACTCGTAACAACTACATTGAAGGAACAAGTAGCATATCTTTTTCTCTCCATTGCCTATAACAAACGATATAGTCTCGACATTACCATTAAAGATAAATTAGACAAAGAAAACTGTCTTCAGGTCCCTTGTCAATAACTAGTTCTATTTATCTTCACGAGTCAACTGATACGGAATATGTTACCAAAAACCCCTCTGGTAAGATAACTTATTAAGTAATCTAACAGCATATGTCATACTTTCAGCTACACCTGTGATAACTAAACCACATTCTAATAGCGATTATTGAATCCACCATTCTTCTACTACTAATCCCAAATCCAATCCATGGGTTTTACGCTGCCAGTCATTCAGTAACTACCGATGACAAGTCCACTTATGGAATAAAATCTTAAAGCTTAATAAGGAGCTTGAAAATAAAAACATCAATAAAACTTAAAAAACATCTTAGTTGAGTAACAGAAAGGGAATACCCTCTAGCCGTTTTCCCATGTGTCCACCAGTGTGCAGTATTAAAAACAAGAATATCAGCTTTCTTCCAACGTTTTGCTGTTCTGTCGATCATGTCTATCGCTAGAGTTGGGTTTGATCTTCCTTTTCCAAGGCTACGGATACCTTCCTTCACAAGAAAATGTGATCTCACAAATTCTACTGAGCAGTCATAATCCTGGCAATGTTTTATATAAGTGTTCAAGAACTTCCATTGAGCGATGACATAATCAAATGCAACAAATGTCCTCTCAAAGAAGCTATTAATTATTTATTTCTATCCAATGGCCCCTCTATTAGGAGTTACGACAAAACTAAGATTCAGTTAAAGAGCTAAAATTTGAAATGAAGTCTGAACTTACCAACATACAACTTATATATCCAAGAAAAAATTATAGTATACACTCAAATTATAAATTGAAGAACCAAATGTTACTATGGAACTAGTACATTCTTGACTTCAGTAAAATTAGGAGCAAAATACAGAAGAAAAAAAAATCAATGGTGAATACCAATAAGATTGAGGATTGAGTGTATCAAAGTGATCCTGACCCTTCCAACATATAAACAACGGAAGCAAAACAGAAAATGATGCAAGTGGATACGAAATTTCAGTAAAATCTATAAAGGAACCTTAATTACCTCAAATTTGAAGACAAAGTATCCTCTTCCCTTAGAGATTCTATATCCATGAGTCTCATACATTTTGCTCTTATTCGACAGACCTTCCCAAAGCATGCATAGTAGTGACTCAAACTGGTTGCGGTTCATGGAATCCCCAACAAGCATCAACCTCTTACCACGTAGTCTCTCCAAGAATCTCGCTGAACTAAATCTACAAAACCAAAAACAATTTAGATATGGACATCTTTCAATTTTACGGAAACCAAATGATCCATAACTGGTTCTCAACATAAATGATCCAAATAGGTTCTATTTTTCTCGTATTGTATGCTAAAGCTGTCACACAGGTCGTCTTCAACTAAATGATTGCATCAGTCAAGTTTCTCCTCAAGTTTCTCCCTGGAAGTTTTCCACACTCAAAACTCAAAGATTTGTTACTGCTAAAGATGTCTCAGTGCGCATACCCTGTCATATCTTACGTGAATAGGCAGCAGAAAAGATCATCCAGTTTTAATACTAAAACAATTTGGCGGAGAAGCATCAAATGTGATGATAATTACACTAACTCTACTGCTCTCAATGTAAAACTTACACCACCCCAGTCTCAACAAACATTGCATAAGAATATATATACTATATGTTCCAGTTATGCCATCAGTAACTCAACTCAACGAAGAATACTTCAAAGGTTAACATACAAACCAACGGCAACAAATTGCCATTAAATTTGACTAATAACAAATAAAACCACTCACTTAGAGATGATAACAAAATCGCCAAAATCGAAGTAAGAAGACTATACCAACAAAGAGTCAACTGTAAACCAATAAACAACCCCAAGACTACTAGCGTTGTCTATCCCATATTAAATGTCAACATAAAAACACCATAAGGAAAAGTCAACAAGAAGTCCAATTCACATCATCATTTCTGGAGTACTCGACACAAGAGCATAATAATCTAATTATCAAAACAAGGAACATACTCCAACTCTCCAAAATTGTTAGACCAACATGCCTATCACAGCCAATGCGAATATCAAGAATTGCAATTGGAAAATATGCCTATAAACTTCAATTTAATCACTAAGCAAACAGAGTAGAGGCATTAAGGGGTGAAAGAGGGGACATTCACTCCACTTCAACTTCGAAAAAAAAAATATTTAAACCCCCCCCCCCCCCCCCCCCCCGGAAAGTTTTCATTCATCAAAATAAAAATCTATTCATACTCCAACATGAAATTCTACCTGGGAAGCTCGCAGCCATGAGGCTTCCAGCGCCACTTGAGATACTCGAAATCCGGCCTCCCATTCCTCTGACAATCGAAACCCTCATCAACATAAGGACAAGTCCCCGGTTCATAAATCGGATGATTCCCCCCATCCTCATCTTTCACCCATTTTCCATCATACAAATCACACCTCCTCAACAACTCCGCCTCTTTCTTCTCCTTCTCCTTCTCCTCCAAATCCCCGTGCCCAGAGCTGGAAATCTCCAATGTCACAGATGGATCAGTTGTGTCTCCATCAGCATTCTTGCTTACAAAAATGTCATCTTTCTCCTCCAAAACCTCGTCCCCTGATTCGGGCAAGCTGGAAATCTCCAATGCCATAGATGGATCAGTTGTGTCTCCATCGGCATTCTTGTTTACAAAAATGTCGTCTTTCTCCTCCTTCTCCTCCAAAACCTCGTCCCCTAATTCGGGCAAGCTGGAAATCTCCAATGCTAGAGATGGATTAGTTGGGTTTCCATCGCCATTGTTGTTAGGAAAAATGTGGTGTTTGTCGGTGGTATTGAGAGGAGTTTGGTTTGGGACAACAAAAGTGATGTCTGAACGAGTGTTGTCGGAAGATGAGGTGGCGTAGTTGTTGAGGTAGAGGGAGAAGGTGGGGTCCAGAGATCTTTTGGCGAAGAAGAAGAGAGGGAAGAGGAATAAGAGAGAGAGGAAGGAGAGAAGTAGGAATGTTTTGTTGGGTTTGCTTCTCATCGTTTCTTCTATGTGTTCACCATTCACTAGTTGTTAGTTATTGATTTTTGTTGGGAAGTTGGAAGGTTGAATCACATTGATACCATTCTTCACCTTCCACCATCAAAATCATCAACTTATCCGAGTTAATCGAATAGCTTAATGGAAAAGGTTCTTGCTAGTGACCAAAAGGTCCTGGGTTCGAAACTCACCTTACCGCTAATTTACAAAAAAAAAAAAATCATCAACTTATCAAGTGAAAATTGCAATTATGGCTTCCCAAGGAGTTTAATTAAAACTTGTTGTGGGTGCATAGTCGATGTTGGTGTTTTGTTTACTTAATATTGGTTTATTTAAAAAGGTGATGGACACAATAAATTTTGTTAATAATTTTCATGAACCAACAACAAATAGAAGTAGTTAAATTAATTTAATTAGTTTTAATTTATGTCATGTAATTAATGATATTTTTATTATGAAAATTTATAAAAGTGATCACCAACTAAAATAAGTTATTGATGAAAACATAACTGTCAACTCAAATAAATGAAAAAGATAAAAGAAAAATAATGAGAGAGCGCTACATGGGTTTTTAAAGCTTAGGCATTATATATAGTCTAAATGTCTACCATTTGATCCCTAATTTGTATGTTTTTCGAGTGCAAAATAAATACAATAAAGCTGTAAAAAATAAGAGCTCAAAGCAGTGGGGTGGTTAAGAAAGTCTAATACACAGTGATAAGAGATAAGAGCTCAAAGCAGTGTTGATCCCTCATTTGTTATACACTGTGTAATTATAATTTTGCCCCCCATTTGGAAGGGTAGTGAAAGAGAAAATCAGTTGGAGCAAAATCATAACTTCGCATAGAACAATCACTGTTTGTGTATATAGTGTTGACCATGGATCCACTATACACAACAGAATAATATTTTTGTATGTATGAAATTATCATTTTGCAACTACCTCAATTTTCTAACCTTCTACACTTTCAAATGGAGTGGCATAACGGTAATTTCACTCCTCAAAAATCATTATTTTGATGTGTTTAACAGACGAGGAATAATTGTTAAAATTCTAAGGTGCATAGGATTTAATATTTTGTGCCCATGGAACAATTGTTTAACGCAATTTTTATATCGAGAATGTGCGAATTACATCAAATATAAGTGTTAAATCTGAGCTGTTATATGCACCCAAACAGTAAAAAAACGAGGGGAAACGGCAAAATTGCCCCCAACGACTTCTGCAGCCGTTGATAACCTTACCAACGACCTCAGTAGTCGTTGGTAAGGCTACCAACGTCTCCAGAAGCCGTTGATGAGGCAGACGTTTATAGCCATACGAACGACCTATGTAGTCGTTTATAGGGCAACCAACGACTGCATAGGTCGTTGGTAAGGCTATAAACAACAGTTTCTATTTTTTTCTTTAAATAATCTTATTATTAATATTGTTGTGAGCATTAATTCTAACTAATGAATATTATTATTATTATTATTATTTATTAGTTTTATTTAGATTAGTATTCTTTTTATGATTATTATTGTTAATTCAATTTATTATTACTATTATTCTTTTTAATAATAATATAATAATAATTTAATATAAAGATAATCACATAATGAATAAATTTAAATTTGAGAAATCAATTTGACAAATCTATGTAATCCATGAAGTAGAACTTATTAATCAATTTTACAAATATGTACATAATCCATTATACAATAATGGCTCAAAAAAACTGCTCTTCCGTGCTTGTTGATATCTCTGACGATGACGTGGTTGATCTGCTTCATATAGCTGGTTGAATAAGTTCATTCGAGCTATGTACCGACTTAGTATTCCTACAGTTGAGGGATGTCGCGTCTTCATCCAATACGATGGTACCGGGGTAGAGGATGTTCCGTGTCAATCATGTGCAACAAAAAAAAAATTTGTCAAGACAGTAAAAGATTTAACTTGTTAATACATTTTACAAAGTTCGGACGTTACCAGTATAAAATGACTTCCTCCGTCGACGTGGCCCAAAACCAAGTGTTCGGTTGGTGGGCCCCTGTCATCGCAGATCGTTGGTAAGCAAGTCATCCCTCCTGCGTCGATAATTGACATGCATACCACGTTGTACATTGTAGCCACGAGGTAACCGCATTCAGGCATTGTCATCCAATGGTCTTGGGAAGCGGGTCTTGACTGGTGATGTATCCTTGTATGTAGTTCATCAATCGTCAATAGTGGCCCCAACATCCGCTGGTAAAGTTCGGGACGTTGAGAAAGCTCCATAAGAAGATCGTTCCTAACTCCCAACCACTCGTCCGAGTGTCCGTAACTTAAACTACCAATATAAATAAATTACATTATAACTTAATTATAATATTTATTTGTTAAATAAATAAGTGTTATTATTTTTATAGTTTAATAACTTAATTATGACATTTTATTTTTATAACTTTAATTATGACATTTTATAATTAACATTTTATGACATTTTATAATGATGAAATTATGAAATTACGATATTACGAAATTATGAAATTATGAACTTAATTATGAAATTATGAAATTACATGTTATTATTTTTTTTTAACTTAATTATGACATTTTTATAATTAACATTATATATTCAAAAATTATTTAATTATTCTCTAAATTATAAGTGTTATTATTTTTGTTAATGTTACTTATATAATAAAATAAATCATTTATTTACATTGATGAAAAAAAAACTGACCTTGCTTGGCTTATCAACATCCTATGTAGACGTTGGTAGCCTTATCAACGTCTGCATAGGACGTTCATAAGCAAACTGACGGATGGTGGAGTCGTTACATACAACGTCCTCCACGGACGTTACTTACCTTATCAACGACTGACTCAGTCGTTGATAAGGTAAGTAACGACTGGAGGAGTCGTTGGGCAATTTAGGAATTTCGCGTGGTATTTTACTGTTTTGGTGTGCATATATTGGAGCCCGCGTTAAATTCTTATAAGGCTGTCACTAGTGCTATTACAATATTTTTACGAAAGGTGCTTCTTGCTTTAGATATTGCTCGTGTAATCAATAGGTGTTTCCAGGGCATTAGATGTAGTGTTAATGGGTGGAAGGATGTTGTTAGGAATAGATCTAATTTGGAGTTATGTCAGTTGGGGTTTTAGCTCTTGGATCTTCAAACACTAGTATTGTATTTTCATTTCATCAATATACCTTATATTGAAAAAAATAGGTGTTCCTTGCTTGTCAACCTGCTTCAAAATCTGAAAGTGCTTAGTCCAAACCTACGAGAACAGACAATGTGTGAGATTAAAAATCGTATGAAAATGGATTTTCTGATGATTGTCATTGCAATGAAAATAGCCATGTTTGTTGAAAGAGGGTGTTGTGCAGATCCCACCCCATAAGCAATTATCAGTGTAGGCATTTTATACACAACAAATCCAGTCAAGAGCGTTGAAAGGAAGGAAGAAGCAGTCGAATCCCATCGAGTGTCTTGGTTGCTCCGCTTGTTTGCAGCTTGAATAGAGACGTGGGAGGAGCTAAGAGGGTTGTAGAATTTACCACAATTCACCTAGTCACTGTCACTTACAAACCTTATGGGGTTCAGAATACTTCGCCAAAATTAGTTCCATGAAAGACAATGCTCTTCTCTAGATTTCTGCAAAAAATCTCTAGTTGTTACAAGTCCTCACAGTATTTTTCACGAACACCATTTTGATTTGCCTATTAACAAGCACATAACTCGCTAATAGTGGTAACAACGAGTAGGTGACTCGTTGTTTCTCTTATTAACAAACAGTCTGCTCGTTTTTAGTGTTATCAACGAGCACATTAGTCGTTGGTTTTAACGAGTTCCGGACCCTGTAGTAAGCTTATCAACGAATATGGAACTCGTTAGTAAGCTTAGTAACATGTGGTCTAGTCGTTAGGGGCAATTAGGAAGTTCAGACCCCCGTTTTTACTTTTGGTGTATGTCTAACAGCTCAGAAAAATAGTGGAGGGTAATGAAGCGAGCGAAACCTTTTCGAAGGTTTAACTCGGTTCTCCCGAATACACATTTGTGAGGTTTAGCTCGAGGTTTGAAAGGTCGAACCGAACTTCAAGCCGAACATGCCGAGCCTTTGTAAATCTTGACGTTTGTATGCAGGCATACTCTTAACTAAATGTTCTTCAAGCATCGTTGCGACCTAATCACCTACAGACCAAAATGTAACCATCGCCCACTTACCATTTCATCAATTATCTCCTTTTCGCCCCGGAGCATAACTCAGTGGTAAAAAGCCTTGGTGTTGTGGTGATCCCCTTGCCTCTTTGTTTGGTGCGGTTTCGATTTCCTCTGGGGTTGATTATCAAATTAAAGTGATGTACAGAGAAACCAAGGTACCCGACCAATGAGACACATTCCACGCTAACCTCGTGACATCACTCCCTTGTCGGCGGCCTTCGTTTGAGGGTGTCAAAGTTTGGATTATCTCCTTTACCTCACATCTAGTTAGCCAAATTTCTAGCAACGAGGAAAATCACATCACAGTCGGAGGAAGCGAGACACCTTTGTCTCCTCCGGAGTCCTCCATGAGCCTCTTAACCCTCAAGCCTTGCAATCATCCCATCAACTTTTCAGCTAACAAAAATCCAACAATTCTGCACCCGACCCGACCCATCTCCTTCTTACCTCCATGCCCAAATCTTCGCCTCACTCTTTTTCCAACCCTATGTTCTTCTTCCAAATTCAACAACCATAATGTCAAGTTTACATCAATTGTGGTCCGGAAGGGGACAACAACAGAAGCAGAAACTAATGAAGAATTCGCGTATTTGGCGAAAGATGGCGAGGTTTATCAAAAGACGTTGAGGCTTGTTGAGTGTGCTATGTTTGCTGCCATCTCTGGATTGGTTTATGTATTGAGCAACTCTCTCACGCTTGAGGTCAAAATTGCTATTTTATTATGTTTTTGGTTGTGCATTTGGGTCTGGTTGTGTTTATTCTTTCTTTTTTTATATATATATTAAACCCACAATCGTGACTTACGTGTTAGTCAAAGAGCCAAAAATACAATGTTTTTCGAGTGCAAAATAAATACAACAAAGCTGTAAAGATAAGAGCGTAAAGTAGTGGGGTGGTCAGGAAGTGTAATGCACGGTGATAAGAGATAGGGGTTGGGGCCCCATATCATTGCTCCTTCCAAGTATGTAACAGTTGCCGCTCTAGTAGGTAGGAATGCTAAAGATGAAATTATCTGGCCTGGTAGTGATAGTATGCACGGTGTTTATTCTTTTATTAGATGTAACTCAAAAAAAAGAAATTGTCAGGAGGGGGGGGGGGCAGTGGTGTTCGCTGGGGTAGCAGGCGCTGGTGATTTGCAGAAGAACACTGGGAATGAGAGTCCAAATTTTGTTGAGAAAGATAACGGCTAAAATTTTGTTGTTTATATATTTTGTAGATATATAAGCTTGCGTTGAATTCAGATGATTTTGGAAGGGGGTTTTATGTCTGGTTTTACTTTTTTGGGAGGGAGGGGGGGGGGGGGGGTCTCTGGGGTAGCGGGCGCTGTTGATTTGGAGAAGAACAAGAAGAACACTGGGAATGAGAGTTCAAATTTTGTCGAGAAAAATAATGGCTAAAATTTTGTTGTTGATATATAAGCTTGCGTGGAATTCAGATGATTTTGGAAGGGGGTTTTATGTCTGTTTTGACTTTCTTGAGCGCTAATGGTGTTTCTTGATATTAACTTTACATCACATTTTTAGTATTATTACTGTTACTGCTGTATTTGTTAAGTTTTTGTCGCGCACACATCTGGGGATGGTCCGGAGTGATTTAGGGCGGATGCAGAATTAGAACCTTGAGCATTCATTTAATCTTTGAATTTTTGGAAAACTGTGTTATAACGGGTCATACATGTTTACGGAAAACGGATGAATTCTGTTTTTTATTGTTAGCTTTCTTTTGTCAGGTGCTATCAGTGGTTTTATTGTGATAATTTATTGCCCTTTCTCTCGGAAGATAATGAGGGAGGAGATTCGTCTAACTAGTTCAACTATTGATCTTTATATAATGTATTCACATGAGAGTCAAATTGGAGATTATATGAGAAAAGTTGGTAAGGCTGATGAGATGCAGGGCCTAAGAAATCCAAATTTGGAGGCTGATGCATGTATAGTCAGTAGATGCTGTGAATATCGAGTTTGATCGAGTAAACATTCAATGGAAACAGAGTACACTATCCTCTCTACGTAAAGGATTGCAAAAACCCAATGATATGGTGCACCACTTGGAAAAATGAGAAACTTCTAGTTTGGTTTTGAATACTTCCAGGAAACTAAAACCATGGATAGGAAGAAGCACACCTTGTTGCATAGTCCAGAATTCTAAGTCATCCCAGTAATATACTAGATTATTTGTGAAGTTAAAGCATCGTCATGTACTTAATAGCTAAGAATAGGGTGTAGACAAAGTGGACAAGCTAGTATTGTTGGTGTTCATGTTCTAGGCATGGGTGTAGTTCATAAGATGAGCTTGCATCTCGTCGCAATTACAATTCCTCAACATTAATGTTTTTTGTTTCCATTTCAAGTCTCGTTAATTGTCGTTTCATTAAATCATAGACATAAACCTGCGTGTAATATGTTATTTAACTGTAATATTAAGATTCTGGCTTTTGTGCAGAATTATTTTGGCTGTTTCTTTGCATTGCCAATAGTATTATCATCAGTCAGATGGGGAGTTGCAGCTGGACGAAAAACTATGGTTTGCACTCTATCCACAGTTCCACATTCTTACATATTTTTTTCCCCTGATAAGATCTTTTTAGTTAATGGACATGCCTATTAAAGTTAGTACGGTCTATCTTCGCAGGTGGCTACTGTTGTGTTGTTATTTGTTTTGACTGGTCCAGTAAAGGCACTAACTTACATGGTTCGCTTCTGAGCGCTGATGAATTGTCTTCTCTATTTCCTTACATCCAATGATCTCTCTCTAGTACCGGTTGACTTCCTTGTTTCTGTCAATTCAGCCATTTGCAAACCTCATTAGCATTGTTTTTTCATTGTAATCAAATGCTCAAGTGAATCACAGAAGCCATTTTCGTAGTCCTCAAGTAAAAATAGATTTATCCTAAGCATTAATCCTTGATATAAAATGACAGAGAGATGTTTCTTCTGCCTAAAAGTGTTTTAATGAAGTACATCATTTGCCCGTCATTGCAGCTATCTCATGGTGTACTTGGTTTTGCCATGGGGTCGATGTGGAGGTACAGTTTTTTTTCTTTTTGTATTAATATCTGACTCGTTCAGAACTGGTATTTGTTGTATAACCATTTCATGTTGAATAGTTTCTTCATTCATTGAGGGCGAGGTATGTGAATGACATCCATGCCACCCATTTTCGTTATACTGAAAATGGATTTTAGCTACTCATGTATTACTTTCGTTTTGATGTTAGATTGTTAGTTAAAAATGAAAAAGTTATGAGTTACTTATTTCACATTATTCTTTTTCTACTCGTTCTAGGTTGAGAACAAGTTGGAGCGTTTCCATCTTCTTGTGCACAATTGTACAGTTTGCTCTTAACCATTTCTGTAATATGTTTACTTATTGGTGTGAATACTCAAGGGATCATCAACATGTTGCATCTCACTTGATTCGTAGGTTCGAGCAGTGGGTCTTTTAGGTTCTGTTGCCGTATCATCATTGTTAATAGGAGAAAATATTCTTTCTTTGGTAATTCATATTCGTCAACGTTTTATTTTATTTCCCATTTGGGTTCTGTATTATCTTTTTTAGTGACCATTCCTGAAACAGTTTTCTAGTAACGTAATTTTTACATATTTAAGAGTTCCGATTTCGTGCAGATTATTGTGAACGTTCATGCTAGTGTCGTATATCTCCTCACAAGCATGGGCATCCAAGCTGTTCCGTCTGTGGCTGGTATCTATACCATATTTGGATCTGTGGTAGGTTATTTTTTCTTTTCCTTTTGTCTCGCTGTGAATGAGTGAAGCATTAATTATTTACTGATTTCGCCAGCTTCTAGTCAACTGCATCTTCTTTGTCTTTTTGCTGCACTTTTTATATGCGGTATTCTTTGCCAAATTCGGAATGAAGCAATCTTTACGACTGCCAAGATGGACGGAGTCTGCTATATAATAGGACATAGTACATGAGCTCTTCATTGTTTTATTGGAGTCTCAATTCCAAATATCTCATTACACCTTACGCCTTTGAAAGCAGCTGCAACGATACAGCTCGTTTAGTTAGCCGTTTGATCTAATATTAAACCACTGATGATAACTAAAGACCACTTTTTTGTCTTCGTTATTTTTGTATGTATCTTTTCGTGGTTATTTTCGTGGTCAACGCTCAAAATTTGACCAGTCGTACTAAATCTTTTTTATTATGAGATTACCACTTTTGCACGTGAAATGACTATCATACCCTTAATAAAAAATTGATAACAGTAATCGATGTTTTCGTTTGAAATAACTTTTATACCCTTAATAAAAAGGCATTAAATACGTTTTAATCGATTATAACATGTTATAGTTCATTTTAATATGTTTTGATCAATTGTAATCTACAATCAACTTGAATTTGTCACAATTTATCTTTGCATCAAATTGATATTACAAGTTGATTTGATATTACAGGTTCAATTCCATCAACAATTGATTTGATGTATTCTTAAAAGATAACCTCTAATCTATAAATTACATAAATACACTACTCATACAACATAAATCCATAGTTCAAACATGCTTTAAATTCAAATCCTTCTATTTAAATTCAAAAGGTGAATCTTTTGATAAAAAAAACAGGGGAAAATAAGAACAACACATATATTTAGAGTTTTTGGTGTGGAAACTTACGGAAATTACAAGAAATAGGTATCCTTGCACAGTACAACCTGTGCGAACAAATATGAGATAATTTACTATTTTCTTTATCAGGTTAATCCAAAAATTATCTTAAATATTTTAAAAAACTAACTTATTTAAATTAAATTAGTATAAATGCATGCTAAAGTTTGATTATAATTATTCTAAAAAGAAAATACATTTAATATAAATGAAAATAAATATATATGTGATATTAATAAATACTTGTACTTATACAAAATATTTAAAAAAAATTAGATATTCTAATATTATCTTTTTCCTCCTAAAATCTAGGAGATCATGGGGCTTCAATTGTAACTTTCCATTGACCTCTTCCCACATTATAATAGTGTAGATTATGTGAAGCTTTTGAGATTTTTATGGTGTGTTTGATTAAGGTGAATTACAAGGAGGAGAATTTTTTAAAATTATTATAGGGGAAGGGAATGAGTGGGACATGCATAATATATTTTATTTTTGTTTTGGTATCATAATAGTAAACTAGGGGAATGAGGAAAAATGAGGGAAAATATAATTAAAAATGTGATTCTCCTTCGCTCTTCTTCGATTTGGAGGGGAGAAAATTTTAGGGCAATCAGTGATTAACCTAAATATTAATTTAGTTCTCAAACACAAAAAATTATTTCATTAAATTCCTCTTGATTATCCCTGATTCTCTCTAAAATAAGCACACCATGAGCGAAAACTTTAGGTAGAGAAGGAACAGGGGAATGGTTGAGGGAGAATTAGAAAGAAATGAGAAAAAGTAGAATAATGAGAGATGCGAAACCTAGTGTGTCTCATCTAATGTTAAGCGTTGATAGTGGTATTAAAAGAAAGAGTCGAGTATTTATTGATCTAACTATTCACCCATAGTCATATGGATCTTTTGAAACATTAATTAATCACTCACATATTTTTCTGAGTGATATATATTCACCCATAGTCTGATAGATCTTTTGAAAAATTAATTAATTATTCACATTTTTTTTTTGAATGATATATATCAGCTGGAATTCGCCCGAATTTAGGGCTATAAAAACGGACCGAACTATACCGAACGTAACTATATTTGAGTTCGGTTTGCAAGGGTTCGAACCGTATGTTTGGTTCGGTTTGTAATGTGCGAATCCTACCGAACCATTTTGCAATGTGTGTTTCCAAAGGTATTTTTTAGTCATTTTCTTAAAGAAAAAATAGGGGTATTTTTCGTCATAGTGTAATCTCTTTGCAAACTAACAAGTTGACTAGGCTAACCAATAAGGGTTTGATGCTGAATTATACTAAAGTGTTTAAAGGGTCTTTCTAAAATGTGTTTTAAGAGCAATATGTTAAGTATTATATTTGGAAATAAAATTTAACAATCATAAACATATAAACTAACATTCATAAGCATACAAGGTAACATTCAAATTTCAAATACAATTAGTTATCAATTTATTTTCTTATTAGCTTTTTAACCTATGTTTTAAGGACACATTTTAGAAAAGTTCATATTTAAAATGGTAATTTAGACCTTACATATAAATGAAGGAATACAATGTTTATTCACACATTTACAAGGTATATAGATATAAAATATTGGAGATTTGGTATGAGATTTTAGATTAGTGGGTTGCATAACCACATTTTACTATTGTTATGAATAAAATTTCTAAAGTGAAAGTTAAATATTTGTAGCACATATCAAATGATACTCGAAAAAGTAAGGTAATAAATATATTATTACATGAAGAATATGTATATATGAAAATTTCGCTACTTTCTTGTATTGTACAATTGATTTTGGTAAAAGGAAATCTTAATATTATAGTGGTATATGATGATTATATAATATATATATATATATATATATATATATACATTTGTAAATTAGCAATGAGCTGAGTTTCGAACCCAGGACTTTCTGGTCATTAGTAAGAGTCTTTTCCACTAAGCTATTCGATTAACTAGATGATTGTAATTATTATATAATATTTGAAGACATTTAAAACTTACTCCTCTCTATAATCAAGTCATGACCATTGCATATCAATTATATAAAAAATTACATAAAGGGAAATTTCTTATATATCGGACACCTTTTTTCCGGAATAATTTTGGACTATAAAATTGGACCATTAGATCATCCTCGAATGGCTGAGATTAATATTTAGATGAACTCATGTTTATCTATGATTAAAATCTACATCATCTCCCTCACTATACAAAAACGATCAAATTAAAACGTTTGCTTGCAACCCCACATATATCTCGTAGATCTATTTCCTCAATCCCATAATTCTCATCTATTATCAAAATCATGTGATTAAGAAAATAACTTTTGGTCATCCCTCAAAATCATTCGCTCCCTTACTCATTATGCAGAAAAGTCGACGTTCAAGTTTTCAAAGTAAAATTGAGTTAATCGAATAGTCTAGTGGAAAAGGCTCTTGCCAGTTACCAGAAGGTCCTGGGTTCGATACTCACCTCATCGCTAATTTACAAAAAAAAAAAAAAAAGTTTTCAAAGTAAAACAATTTATATGAATTATTTATCCCTTCAATTACAAAATCATCTCCTAATTTTATATATTTTGTGATGAAAGTCCGATATTTATAAAATCCAATATTATACTAACCCAGGACAATCAGATTCTATTCAGCTAGCCAATACAGGCTGGCCCAATGAAGGGGCCGAACCCTCTCTCTTGGTGTACTCCACCCGTCCACCGTTGAGAGCTGAATGTACACACTTTCTCTCTTTAGTACTCTATAAATAGTACAATACCACAATCATTTGAGGTAATCCTAATCTGAATACTAAATACTCTTGTGACTTGATATTTGACTCTCCCTTAAGATCCCGTACTGACTTAAGCATCGAAGTGTCTGTGGTCGGTCCTCGGCCAAATTTTCAGGTCGTTGATATTATTAAAGAGGAAATCTGACTTCGAAAGGATCCGGAAAGAGTTCTATTGGATATCCGAAGCGGACCATATCGACGAGGCTAGTACATGTATCACCCCGCCTCTAACAAATAGTTGATTCACCAATCTCATGCCCATATAAATCAAAGGACCAGGTCGAAGATTGTAGGGAATCATCATTTTGTATAAGTTAATTTTATACCCTCCGTATCTAAATGATTGGTACATTTTGACTTTACATGGTCAAACTTTAAAAACTTTGATCAATAATTAACCAATAAGAAATAATATAGTCATATGACAATATACACTTTTAAATTATCAACTTTTTATATTTTTTCATATGTATAATAAGAGATATTTATATTTGAAATCATGTTTTGTTGACCATGAAAAATCAAAATGTACCAATCATTTAGGAACGGAGGAAGTATTTTATTGCAAATCTATTTGATAACTTGAAGGAGATAGACGTCGAACTACAAGAGATTTTTATTACAATATCATCTCCCAACATATAAACTCATGCAGAGTGCTCTGTTCACATAATACGCATAGGGGCTACACTCCCGACAAGCACTGTTTGGGTGTGCATATAACAGATCAGCATAATACCTATGTTTTATATTACAACAGATTCTTCCAGGACCATAATTTATTTGGATGCATGTAGTGGGACTAGAGATGATTTAAATTTAATCATAATTAAATGCTAGTTAAGTTCAATTTTTAATCTGCACCACTAGTTATTGATCTAATGGTCTAATTTTATTGTCCGAAATCCAGAAAAGAGTATCCGAAATATAAGAAAATTCCTACATAAAGATGTTTTGCTCTTGTCTTTTATTGTAATAGTGGTTATCATCGCCCAATCAATAGCTTAACAAGACAATGGAAAAATAAATTTTGTAAATGAAAATGATGTGTTAAATGTAAATTTGGATGATAGTTGAGCAATCATTTTTTTTCTTTTTTGTAAATTAGCGATGAATTATAAATATAAATATATTACAAATAATGATATAAAAATTGTTAACTAATAGAGATGTAGATTATAATATATGAAAAATTTGTCTCTACCAAGGTTCGAACTCATAACCACTTACATGAAAGGTTAGATCCGATGCCACTAGGCTATTGAGGGATAGTGAGGAATCATATCGATCATCTGCAATATGTTCCAAATCCATTATAGTGTAATTTCTGGTGGCTCTGCCCATGGATTAGTCCTAACACATTGTTAACGATACCACGTTAAATATTGTGTTCTTTACTTTCATTAGTTTACATTATTCCTTTATCCACTTTGTTCATCAAATTAGTCGTAGACAATTTAGTTCTGCTCTACTCAATTCGTTGTCTTACTTGTCGTTTTAGCAACTTTTCTTATATTTATTAACTTGTTGTTTTATATTTTCAAGACACTTTTTTATTTAGTTCCCATTATCACAGTCATTAAATGAACATGAATCATATTTTTGTTTCGAAATTTGAGAAAGTATTGTTTATTCGTATAATAATTGACACTATACAACTAAAAATACGAAGTTCTTAATTGTTGTGCGAAAGTCTAAAACGACAAATAAAACAACGGAAAGTAACACTTTTTATTGAAATTATCAACTCTCCAATAATATAGTGACAATGACTTGTCATCAAATTTTCAATGTACTTTTCAACTACTTTTACTTTTTCTTAAATGAATGTGAAAATAGGTAAGACGATAATTAAGAAAAACGGAGAAAGTATTTGGCATGATAGTTGACTTAAATGCTCCCCCAATAAATAATAATTTGTTGATTGTAAAACTTGATCATTTAACACCAGTCATTAACATTTACAGAACTCATGAAGTATGAGTAGTACTAAATCAACGACTACCTGTTCTTAGAACAGTCGAGTTATAGCTGGTTGATTTAAAAGGGCGAGGCGGAGGACGAGGGCAGATCGTTAGCTGTTCTTCGATCAGTACTTCAGCAGCGATTCAATAATGTAAAGCATAGCAATCCGTCCCTATCGTCCTTGTACAAGACCACTGAATATTTGACTGTTCCCTGCAAGTGTTGCTTCCCACTCTACCGACGACAAGAGAATCTGAGAGAGGGATATAACCACTTGCTTCATGTCTGGTCTTAAAATCGGATCTTCGTCTACACACTGCTTAGCCAACATGGACACCTATAGACATGTATCATGTCCAAGTGAGCAGAAAATACTAGATTACAGAGTATTAAGGGAGAGAATCCAAGAACAGATTGGAAAGTTCAGACTTATAGAGTTATAGGTTAAGTGACATTTCACGTGATCGAATGTAAATGCTATCTCTTGTTATAGAAACTAAGTGACGTTGCACATTGGGGATTCGGCTTTTCCCTAAACTAATAAACCAAATTCAGTTCTCATGCTGATTTTAGATAATGGTTTCACATAATAGTCCAAAAGGATCCTGCTTCAAAATTTACAGATAAAATACCTTAAAGAGACAGTCATGGGGGTATAAGTCCATCAAAGACGGGTCGACATGGTCCTTCAAGCTTGACATGCTCAAGGAATCTGGAGAATTCCTGAGAGCTGCCAGCATCTGCAAAGCCAGCAACAAGCAAATCAAAATTATTTCTCGCAATCTCAACAATCAGGGAATGTAGAAAAGAGAAATAGACCATTTTAGTATTCTTCTATTGTTATTTGCTTTGGAAGATAATATTTCTATGTGATTATCCAATAAGGATTCAGAGAACAGGAAAAGTTACGTGAAGGTGCCTTTTGTTATCGCACAATATTAACTGCATCCCAAAATTCAGGTAACTATTTCTAAGCAATTTACAGCGTGCCTTGCACATTTATCTGTTTTGGTTCTTTCCTTGAATGACAGTCTAGATCTTTAAAGATAATATGCCGTGGTATGGATACGACACTTGTGGTGAAGTTGGACTATATATAAACTGAAAACCTGGAACACAAATTACATGCACGAAGTATATGAAGGCTGAAGCAGAACATACAATAGAAACTAGGGAGCGCCGTTCAGAATTTTTCCCGGTGGTGCCTTCTGTACGTGTAATGGCATCTTTTCCTGATAGCATTTCGAACAAAACTACACCAAATGCATATATATCACTCTTGCTTGTTGCCAATCCATCTTTTAAATATCTGCATGTATCAAAAAATTGAGCAATATACAACTTGGAACAAATATATTTCTCCCATTACTACAAACAACTGACATACTCTGGAGCCACGTAACCAAAGCTCCCGACGACTCTAGTTACTGAAGCTTCTGCATCATTTGTCTGTGCAACAAGTTTCGCCAGGCCAAAATCTGAGATCTAATATATGAAGCCAATTAGATGCAGCACTTAACTAGATCGGCATAGCAGGAAGAAGAAATAATGCTAACCTTTGCTCTAAAGGCACCGTCGAGTAAGATATTGCTAGTCTTAATATCTCGGTGCACGTAATGAGGTGTTGTATGTTCATGAATGTATTCCAGACCTCTTGCGGCATCGAGAGCAATTTGAACCCTCATGATCCAAGAAAGAGATGTATGACCTACAACAATCATGATAAGTACATTTAAACATCCAAGTCCCAATGCATTTCTTCTTCTGAAACAGATTTCGAGAACCTTTATATAGTTTCTATATCACTCATCTACAGAAAAGATAATTTGCTGTGTTAAGCCTTCAATTATTCTCACGAATAGTACTGTTTTTACTCTTGCCTGGCAGTGGTTTTTATGTGTTACTGGGCACAGCTTTATCTTTCTGATGAATGCATAGCCTCTATGTTTGATGAATACATAACTTGTCCATTTCTCGTTCCCATAAAGATCGTCTACTCTGAACCTTTTTTCATTTCCCATAACTTGTCCAATTTGACCAATATTTATATGTATCTTTTTTTAAGTCAACTTTAAAAAGTAGTTAATGAGTTCTCTCTTAAAATTTTCCAAAAGTCAAAGTAGAAATTTTTTATGGGGACTGGGGAGGAGTACTTAGTGAAAATCATCACTCAACCAAAATGTGAGATACTAAAAGAATGGGCGTTTCTGAATGCAGTTGGTGCAAAATCATGAAAAGTACCTTTATTTAGTGGATCATGTAAGTGACTTCTGAGTGAACCTTTTTGAGCATATTCATAAATAAGGAAGAGTTCGTCTTCTGTAGCAGCATAACCAATCAGTTCTACCTTGATAAAATCAAACCGATGAAAAGTTAACATTTCGTTAATGTAATGATGATGAGGCACAGATTTGAAACAAGGGGGGGGGGGGGGGGGGGGGGAGATTGGAGTATTTATGCATTACCAGATTCGCATGATGAACTCTGCACAGAATTTTCATCTCTGCTATAAACTCTTTAGTTTTTGTTGCAGTCATCCTTTTTATTGCTACTTCCTACGATTCATGTTCCAAATTTCAGTCAAGTTAGGAAGATACTTGAATGTCGAAATGAGCATCTAGTTACTGACAACTATGATAACTAAGAACAAACAAGTGCGAATGTACCTGTTCGCGGAGGAGACCATAATACACAGAACCATATGTTCCATGCCCAAGAAGATTTGAATCAGAAAAGTTAGCAGTAGTTGACCGAATTTCTTCATATGTGAAGACCACTGGTTTCTCCACGTCAAATACATCATTTCCTATTACTACAGGCAAACGGATAAAACAAGATATTTGTAGAACTATGAGTATGAAGGTAATGAAATTTTAAGTGATCGCTAAACTTTAAAATAAATCTTCAGAAAACGAAAGAGGAGCCAACTGGCAACCCCATATGGTCTCAACTCTCTAAGCGCCTACAACACATAAGCCATTGGAAAATTATCTGTCAAGCACTGATTTAACTTAAATCACAATAATGGAAGGGGACAAAATATCAACAACCGACCCATAACATCAAAACAGAGAACCACTCTTTATGTTATGGCTATGGAAAGTATATTTTATCTCCTAGAATCACAGTGATACTACAAGCTCTAACAACTCATCATATCAACTGGACTTTCTCTAATGACAAATTCTCTCCTGCATATCATTTGATAATTTTTTCGATTACTCCTCGTCAACATCAATAAAGTGAGAAGCAAACTATCATCCAGCCATCCAGGCATGTATTGAGGGTTGCTGAGTATGTGGGCAAGACCAAGTGTGCCTCTGTGTATGCCAAACACATGGTAATAAATACTTCCTCCATCCCTGTTTTTCAAGTCTCCTTTGACTTTGCATAAACTTTAACAAAATTACAAATTTGTCTCTCATACATGAATTTCCATCCATTTCTTCCACACACGTTTAGTCAAAATGCAAATGTGCTTTGGGATTTCCAGAAATGGCAAAAAGTCCCATACTTTTTTGCTGAAGGGAATACTCAGTAGTAGATAAGGCATGAGTTTGTGCACACCAGACATACCTTTTGGAATGTTTGTTGGTCGTTCTCTTGCTTCTCTATTAGGTTCAATCCAGTCTCCAGGTTTGCAACAGATATATCTCCCGGAAGGACAACAGAAACTTGTTGTGCGGAGAATATGGAACTTGTGAGTTCCATCAGAATCTTTCGAATAACTTGATGAGCGCAAGCAAACACAAGCAAGAACGATAAGAGCTATTAGAGTGAGACCGATTCCCAGACTTCCAATTATCCACCAATAAGGTATGTGATGTTTATGATTCACCCGAGTTACTGAACATAAAATGAGAGAATTATTGTATGAGGCTTAAAAGGAAAAAAAGGAAATCTAGCATTTCAAGAAAAAGTTGCAAAAATGCGCAATGTAGAAATTTTTTGAGGCAGCTAACATGAATGCCATTTAATGGAAATAACTTTAAGAACCACATACTAATCAGGAGAAACAGTACTACGTTTAGATGAGCCGAGAAGTGAAGGTTGAGACAAATTATCGAAGGAGAGGGAACCATTTATTACATAATATTATAATATTTGAAAAGGAGAAACTTATATTGTTTACACGAACTACTGTAGATTTTCTCAGCAAGCTAAAACTGTAAACCCTTGAAACATGTAACTGAGAATGTGCTGTGTGAATGAGAAACTAAATATGAACAAAAACATCTTGTCTTATTTTTCTACATTTAAATGAAGTCTTAACTCATAACACAACCAAAATTACTTCTGAAAGACCATATATATTAATGAGTTGTTTGAGCACACCAAACATGAAGGCAGTCTAACTACCTTACCATTTCAAGTGGAACAAGTCATCATAGGAATGATTGCAATAGTAAGAAAATCAAATAATAAAAGACAATGAAGCTACACATAGATACCTTCAACGTTATCTGCAGGTGGGGCTGGAGCAGGAGTGGGGGAAATGTCACTCTCTTTAGGGTAAGGTTTGCCAGGAACTACAACAGAAAATAAAAACGAATCTAAAGTGAAAACAATATCACAGACCAAAATAAATCAAAACGTGCTAGTTGCAATACCAAAATAATTCTCGCAAAAATCACTTTATACTTTGCACAAACCATTCATTTCTATTGACAGTGAACTCAACTTTAGATGAACGATTACATCATCATTCAGCCAATAATATCATCATATTGCGAAAAACAATTTAGCCTGTCTCTTTATATTGCCCCAGACATTGGGGGCACTGAGTTTTGTTGAGTTTTAATTCCTAACAAGTTTCACAGAAATAAGCATTGCTAGATGACACGCCTCATGTCCTACGAATTGGGGCTTTCTGAGGCCAAGAAATGTTCAACCACTACTAAGAAAATCATTAGCTGTCTTTAAATAACAAGTATATCAAAATCCAAAAACTCCAAACACCATATTTACTATAAACTGGAACGCAAACATAATTACGAAGAAGCAGATCAAGACAAATAATTTCGAAAAGAAACAAAGAACATCTTCATACCTGAATTCAAGGGTATATAATAGAGTGCACCAACAGTAACATTATCAGGATTGTTTATACCATTAAGACTCTCAATACTATCCATACTAACACCAAATCGACTTGCTAAAGAACCAATACTATCCCCATCTACCATCACATAACTCATCAGATAATTCCACAATCCACTTGAACACCCACACATAAGCTTCAACGACACAACTGCCCCTCTCCTCGCCTCCCTCGTGAACTTACTGGGGAAAAACGCCAACCCCGAATAAGCATTAATCGCCACATCATACACAGATCCATTGTTTTTCCTCACAGAAAAAGTTGTGTTTGTCAAATAACTCTTAAATGTTTGTGAACAAGAACAGTTCTTTCTGATGAATACATACCCTCTATCATTTCCTTCAATGGTAATATCATTTGGTAACACATCAAACATGCTCTGTATCACTGGTGAAGTCTGCTCTGGGGTGGGTTTGAAGGCCAAGAAAGAGGTGCATAACCTACTAGTGTCCGTACAGTTTAGTGGGGTGGGGTATGAATCTGATGAACCCCAAATGAATATTGCTTGCAAAATCAGAGGTAATGCATTCAAGATCAACATGGGTCTTTGCTTCTGTTTCATAATTTATCAAGATTTCAAAGATTCTGATTCTAACAACTGATACAGAGTGGCTTGAATTTTCAAGAAAACTGAGTGTGACTAGTTTGAGAGGTGAATAATATAGAGTGAAGTCAAGTTTGAAACATGATTAGGGAACTAACATGGGATTCTGCTGTAATAAAAAAGAGACTTAGCTGTCTTAAATGTGGGGTATGAAGGGGTGAGGAAGAAGGCATTAGAAGTGATAATAACTCTTCCTTTGTTTTTTATTTTTTTTGTTAAACGATGTCATCTTGAAAGTAAATCTAATACTATCGAGAAAGAGAAACATATACTACAACTAACGGGATGGAAACAAACATGGGATTCTACAGTATAAAAAGGAGATTTAGTTATCTTAAATGTAAGGTATGAACTATGAAGGGGTGAGGAAGAAGGCATTAGAAATGATAATAACTCTTTTTTCTTTTTTATCAAACGATATCATAGTGACTGAAGTTAAATCTAACATTATCAGGGAGGGGGAATCTACACTACAACAGGCAGAGAGTTGGAACTAGACAGATGCGGAGGCATCGGTCCTAACTCAAGACCTCCAATTGAGGAGGCTAGGTCGATAACCACTAAGTCAAGACAACGGGTTGATAATAACTCTTCCTCATTACAATAACTTTTTGATGGAGCCTATACGGATTTTAATGTAATTTACATATTGATAGAGTTCACACAAAATTTATCTAGTGTAATTTACAAAGTGACGTGATTACATTACATCAACTCGATGTTTACATGACGAATAGTCATTATAAAAGGAGTGATAATAGAGGATGGTTTGGTTCCTTTTGGTTGGCAGGAAAAAGGGGTGCCAAATCCAGAAAATAATTAAACTGTTAAAATAAAGGAAAATTGATATAAAAAGGAAAAAGGGGTGCCAAATCCAAAGGGTGCTCCCAAACAAGATTAACTCAGTTTCACAGTGGCTTTTGACAAGTTTAGGCAGCCAAAAACAGAGAAATGTTTTAATAGAATTAAAATTTGAAGTTTCGAATTTGGAGTTAATCGAATTCCAAATGTTAGCAGCAAAGATGTAATGTGTGCAGAGGTGATTATTGCTTTCATGGATGCTTTGGCATAGAACACAACCTACTCTAATGGGTTTCCTCGTTCTAATTGAGATGTTGTCTAAAGTTGGAAGCCTATTAAGGATCAACTTCCATAAGAAGCATTTAATTTTTTCTTGAAGTCTTGATTTCCAAATTAATTTCCAAATGTTTTGATTGATATCTTTGAAGTTCTTAGATGTATTTATTTTCTCTTTGCCTTTCTTATTTATTATATACCTTTCTCGGCCTTTTGGCTAAGATCAAGTATAATATCTGTTCTTATTAGTTTAATATATGATACGTGGGCCATTGGTTCACACAATATTAACTCAATTTTTTAAGAGGGAAATTCCTTTAAGGTATCTTGCTATCTGGTCTCTCGCATGTCGCTTGGGCGTTGCACTACTGCCCTTGTCTGGCACTCCCCACCAATTTCAGTATAATTTTTATTGTAGTTAGAGTAATTTGCTTTCAAGATTTGGTTAGTTACAATCTTAAAATGGAATCGTAACTTGCTTTCAATTTAATAT
This sequence comes from Echium plantagineum, assembly GCA_003412495.2. Taxonomy (NCBI): domain Eukaryota; kingdom Viridiplantae; phylum Streptophyta; class Magnoliopsida; order Boraginales; family Boraginaceae; genus Echium; species Echium plantagineum. Next base: position 23,987,846 of record CM016565.1, read on the forward strand.
GTGGTCATTTACATGCTACATCTATTTGACTTTTGGGAGAAGTCGTACATTGTTAAATTTAAGAAATCGAACTTAAATTCTCTCGTTAGTTGATTCTTTTTAAAAATGTAGTAACATTTTCAAAAAAATCATGATTTATGTTTGTTAGTTTTAACGACTAAACAGGTAAATTGAATAATTTGTGGATAAAGATACTATTAATAGTAGGGTTCTATATAAAAATTAAGGCTTATTTTCTTTTGACCCTCTGAACTATTGAGACGCTTTCAATTTTCCCTCTGAACTATTCATCTTTTCAGATCATGGACTACACTATCCATCCTTTCAATTTACCCATGAAATGACAAATTCAAATTAAATTTCATTTTAAAAAAGGGCAAACTTGGAATAACATATTTATTAATTTTTTGGACACTTTTTAATAATAACAAAACTATATTTTTCAAATTAACACCTCATTCTTCCTCACACCCCACCCCCACCCCATACCCCCACCTAATTAGTCATTATTCTAGTAATTGGTCATTGTTTCAATGATGTACCAGCATCACCTCGTACTAAGGATGCTAAGATCGTTACTTCAAACTCGAAACAATCGGTTCCCTCAAGTTCTAGTCATGATATGATAGTAGAGGCTTCCACCTTCAATCATCGGGCAATCGGCCCTCTTGGTCCTTTTACTAGTTAGAGCATTTGCAACAGATACCCTAAATCACTTCCTATTTCATATTTGGAATAGGGAAAAGCATAAAAAGCAAAAAAGTATCAAATATCAGATTTCCTATCTCTAAAATTTTCCTCAAATATTATAGGGAGTGTCCTATATTTACACCCTCCCCAAACCACTTTTGTTCTTTATATTAAGTGTTGTAAGTTATAAATAGGGAATCTGAATTTGTGTAAAAGTTAAAACATACTTCCTAAATTTGATAAAGTAGTATGAGGAGTTGATTTTAGGGAAAAAATTTAAGTAAGCTGCTGCGAATGCTCTTATGCAACTATACTCACAAGTTCGAAGTTCCTAAGGCCGGCCGAGCAACTGTTGAAGGACTTCTACAATGTGCCTTCTCTAGACGCCTTACGATCTTGTATATGCAATATGAGATCAGTATAAGTTTTTTCCAATTCCTAGCATATGATCTTGAATTAATAATTGTATGGGGGGGGCGTATGAGGAAGAAGGAGGTGTTAATTTGAAAAATATAATTTTGTTATTATTAAAAAGTGTTCAAAAAATTAATAAGTGTGTTATTTCAAGTTTGCCCTTCTTTTAAAATAAAATTTAATTTGAATTTGACATTTCAGAGGACAAATTGAAAGGATGAATAGTTGAATCCCTAATCTGAAAAGATGACTAGTTCAGGGGGCAAATCGAAAACATCTTAATAGTTCAGGGGGCCAAAAGAAAATAAGCCAAAAATTAATTGGTAACCAATAATAATCTTGAGACTTTATGGGTTTAGCTTATCAATATTTCCGAGACATATAAGGTTAGCTCGTGAATATAATGAGTATTCAATTTAATGTTTTATGTACATTGTTACATCTTAATTCAATTTATTACTTTTTACGAGTTAATTAATTTTATTAATTATTTAAGTAAAATAACTTTTTATTAATCCTGAACTTGAAATGAACTAGCTCTGAGCTCGGCTCGGAAATGGCTCGCCTCGACGAGTTCTCACCAAGCTGAGCCCTAAACTCGTTTAGTGATGAGTCCCGTAAAAAATTCTTGAGTTGAGACTCGGTTAGGCTCATGTACATCTTTATTTAGAGCAAATGAAAATGGTACATTGACTATCTCAAGCTGCGAGTCATGGAAGCCAAAACCCCTACCACCCCATCATCATGGGGTACCCAAGCCTTCAACCACTTCACCACAGTCCGCAACCTCTCCCCCTTAATCCAATGCATCACCAACTACGTCTCAATGGACCTTGTGGCCAACGTCCTCTTATCCTCCGGCGCCTCCCCCGCCATGATCCACTCCCTCCCGGAGGTCCCCGACTTCACCCCCCACGTTCACGCGCTCTGCGTCAATGTCGGCACGCTCACTCCCGACTGGCTACCGGCTATGAAGCTGGCTGCTAAGATCGCGAATGAGTTGAATAAGCCGTGGGTGCTTGACCCTGTTGCAGCTGGCTCCTCAGGTTTCCGGTTGAAGGCGTGTCTTGAGCTGCTTGAGTTACGCCCGAGAGTTGTTCGAGGAAATGCCTCTGAGATTATTGCTCTTCATAATGCTTCTTTGGATACCAACTCGAGGGTATGTATGTTTATTTAATAGTGCCTCCGATTCTATTTAATTGACGTTTTTGTCACACGTTCCAAACTTTAATCACGTGTTATTTTTAGGCTTAGTATCACGCGACAACTAAAAAACGAACGGAGGGAGTATAAAGCTTAGTACCTCAAGTTCCCCCCACTCCTAACTTGTTATACACCCAAATAGTGGATTTCTATAGCATGAAATGACAATTTTGTCCCCTATTTTGAAGTGTAGTAGGTGAGAAGGTTAAATGGGGGCAAAATAGTCATTTAATGTTAATAGTAAATTGGGTGTTTATAGTGGATCCCAAAATTTTTGGTAGTTTCTATTATAATTCAAATAATGTTTTGTATGCAAAATGATAATATGTATAAAAAAGATACTTACTATAAAAGATATGATAATACTCCCTCCATCCCTAAATGATGGAGACATTTTGACTTTTTGAGTCAAATTTTGGATATTTTGACCGTAAATTTTCATTAGTCGATAACAAATAATATAGTCAAATTGGATCTTGTTAGATTCGTCTCGATATATATTTTTAAAATATCAAGTTCTTATAATTTTTTCACATATAAAATTAAAAATATTTACATTTTAAATTGTGTATTGGAGACCGTGAAAAAGCAAATGCCTCCATCATTTAGGGATGGAGGGAGTATGTATAAATACTTTTTAGACGAATAACATAGGTATGTATTTTTTTAATCTCACAATAAAAATTGGATGTGGCAAATTAGTATAATGACAATGTATAGCTTACATGATCTTCTAGGTTTCACCAAATCAATTTGGCTTCGCAGTTTATATATAGTATAGATATTACTAATCAATTAATTAATTTAATGAATGAATTATTATTCACAATGCATGTAATATATTAAATAGGGGCTCTAAAGGGAAAAATAAAATCAATCTAATAATCCATTGTGTTTCCAAAGCGACAAGTATTTAGGAAAAAAAAGATTGTTAGGATGACAACTAAAAAAGTCAGAGGGAGTATAAGTTAAATGGGTCAAACCGTCAAAGGGTTGATATTATTTGTGAAAGTTTATGTTCATATCACTAACATGGATTGCATTTGACCGTTCGTGTTAAATGCCGGAAGTGTGATTAGTAGTTATCGTTAGATGATAACAGATATAGGAGATATTCGGACTCTGAATAAAATGTAGTGCGAATATCATTTTTTCGATTCTCTATGAGTTGTACTGCTATGTTAACTTGTAGAGGGCTACAAGAGTAGTTTTACTACTTTTATTAATTAGTGTGCGAATGGCTTAAACGACAATTATTTTGGATTGGGGGAGTATAAAGTACTAAATTGAAGCTGTTGTTCTCTGCTGGAGACATAAATTTTGGTTGGGACTATTGTTTATAGTTCATAGTCCTTTTACTATTGTGTAATACTCCAATTTCAGGAAATGAATAAGTCAAACAGATGGCCTTTGAAGAGCTTTTGTAGAACATGGATTTTATTCTGTTGAGTTAATGACTAATTTTGTTTAGATTCAGGAATCGAACGTTCACTATGCCTACGTTTATTGCTGAGTTATAACTACCAAATGTATTTTTCTCTGTAGGGAGCAGACAGTGTTCACGAATCAACCGATGCTGTTGTAGCCGCCAAGTCTTTGGCTCGAATAAGTGGAAGCATTGTTGCTGTCTCTGGAGCAGTTGACATAATTACAGATGGTCAGCGTGTCTTTGGTGTACATAATGGTGTTCCTATGCTGCAGAAGATTACAGCAACTGGTTGCTCTGTTACGGCTCTTATCACCGCTTTTGTTTCCATCGATCCATCACATCCTCTCGAAGCTACAACCTCAGCGTTGTCCATCTTTGCCGTGGCTGGTGAAATAGCTATGCTTGCAGCCAAAGGTCCCGGTTCTCTACGGATGCACTTGATCGATTCACTCCATAGTCTTGATGAACATACTTTTCTCCAGTTAGTGACGATCACCAATATGGAGTGATACATTAATTACCAGTGGAGCATTTTAATAGCCCGTCAAAGATAATCATCAACTTATGTTGTTACCAGCGAAGATCACCAATTTGTAATGATACATTAATTAATTATATATAATGTCAATTTACTTGAGTTAATCGAATGCTCTCGTTAGTGACCAGAAGGAGTTGTACTTAGAATCTAACATTTTAACAGTTAGGTTTTACTAATCTATAGACAATTACTAACAATAACCACCAATAATCACTCAACAAAATCATTATAATAACCACCAATATCTAAAGGTTCAGATTTGAAGTTAGGTTTTCCTAACCCCATTAAGTTAGGTTCTAAGGAAAAACTCTATCTACAGAGTTATTATATATAATATGGGAATGAATCAATTAGTTTTTTCATTTGAAGTCCCATGATTTTTTTTAACTGATCATCAAATTGCATTTGTAGAGTCAATCGAATAGTGTAGTGGAAAATGCTATTACTAGTGACCCAAAGGTCATTCGTATTTGAACTACTCATCATATAATTTCAACCAATAGTTTATTTTTGTATTTAACATTGATGCATTAATGTTTATTCAAATTCTTTTTCGATTGTATACAATTCTTTTGATATTTTATCATATATGTTATAAAATTTGAACAATAACAAAGAAATTTCATAAAAATATAATTGTGAACAAGAAGAATTTTCATAAATTGGACTGTGTACAAACGACTAGTGGTGAATAATCTAACAAATAACATTAAATGACCAACGTTGAATTATCAAAAAAAAAAAACTACTAAGCTAATTAAACCGTTTTCAACTAATTGACAATCCTTATCGGAATGAAACAAATATGGTAATGACATTGAGCTGTCTCCTTCCTTTTTAAACAAACGTCGGTGGCATCTATTTTTCCTCCTTTAAAACGACTCCTTTTTTATTCCCAAAATCATTTTCTTTTTTCCTAATGTGAAAAAAACCCTTTTGCTCACATTAAATCTCAATTGCAATATTTAACATTAACCAATTCTACATCCAGACAAAATCAAATCATTATTGGGATTTTGTTCTTATGCTATATGTTATAAATTGATCTTCAAATTGTTTTACTTTTTTTGGAATTTAAGCTGGTATGAATTCTTTGAAAGAGAGAATATCAGAGAAACTCTCGAATCTCTTCTCGGATTCACCATCTCACGTTGTAGATCAGCCGAATGAGGTATTCTTTTTGTTTTGTTTTCATTTTTGAAATCTTGATATGGTAATTTTATGTAGAATTATGTATATCCATATTTTTTTTTGTGTTTTTTTGATATAATGATGAAAGAACAATATAATTTTGTTTGGATCATCTATATAATATGAGAAATATAATTGAATGACTTGAACTTGAGCTGGGATTGGGGGTTTAGAGGCACAAGTTGGAACCTTGAAGTTGGAATGTTCTTGAAATGATTCAGAATTGAGGGAACTAATGTGTTCACTGGATTGAACTCCGTGAATTCGTCGTTAAGGAGAAGAAATAGAAGTAAGCTGTTGTTTTTTATGTTGTTTTGGAGCCAGGTAACAACGAGAACTATGATACAGGGGAACCAAAAGAATGCGGTAATATGATTCATCATTTGTTTGAATGAGAATTACTAGTAGATGAAATATGCGAGAAAAATCAGCAATATAGAATATGATGGATTCTTTAAGCCAAATTTAAGAGGGCCTCGTTTGAGGGAAAATCTTAAGAGGGCTTCATTTGAAGGAAAATCTTAAGAAGCCCTCGTTTGAGGAAACTAAAGTTGTTGACTTTGATCTGTGTGTGGTAATGTGGTTCAATCGGTTACCACAGGAAAAAAGTAATGGAAGCGGAGGCAATAAACAGGCAAACTATTAAGTCTCTGTACCGTGGTAGAATATTGAAAGAAGAATATAATTGTTTGACTCATCTAGATAATGTGAAACTAATATAATTGACCGACTCATCTAGCTCGGCTTGAGTTTTAGTCATAGAAACAATTTAGTGATAACATATGCAAGATAAGCATAAAAGATACAATCTCTATCACTCTTGTGGGATAAGACTTGATTAGGCTTGGTTTAAGACGCAATGTGGTTATGTTGGTTTTAGATATTTTTTATTTTGAAGGTTGAAAGTGTTACAATTGATTTCTCTTATAATGGTTATGTTGACTTTGTGATATAGTTACAATTGGTTGTTAAATGTGTAGGGAAGCCTCTTTTTTAAAGAGGGGAGTTATTTGTCTTCTATTTCTCCTCAAACCCGGTTGAGCTTCAATAAGATCCCATCCCTTGATCGCACTGATGATAGGAGAACATTTAGTCCAAAATATTTTTCTTGGAGAAGTAAAAGTTTCCCTGTACGAGATAAGCCCTTAGACCATGATTATGGAAATGATAACGGGGTTGATCGTGAAGAAAATGGAATTTGTAGACAATCAGGTCAAGCGAAAAAGGAAACGTTGCCTCCTTGTCCTGAAAATGGAGTCTCGGAGTCAAAAAATAGTAATGATCGTGGTTCCGAATGTTTAGTGGAAGCTCCTGAGTCCCGAAGCTTTGAGAGTTCTATGCTTAACCTAATGGAAGAATCTGTTTTCGTGACTAGGGAATTGTATGATTTTTTTGATTCATGCCTCCCCAATATCGTGAAAGGTTGTCAATGGGTTTCACTGTATAGGTAAAGCTCTTCCACTTTCTTGAGCACCAAAAATCACTTTCCTTAAAATAATTGGAATTTAGTTGTGCCTGAATCGTTTGAATGAAGGGCAGTACAGTGACACATGGAATATCTCTTCGTACTCTCATCCGCAAGAGTAGCGAGCTTTCAGGCCCTTGCTTGCTGGTATAATCCATTCCCTGATACAATTAGAGCCATACATGAACTGCCAAACATGCTTTTAAATTTAGAAGTATGAACATCTGATCTTGTTTTGATGCACAGATTGCTGGTGACAAGAAAGGTGCTATATTCGGGGGTTTACTTGAATGCCCATTGAAGACTACTGCAAAAAGAAAATATCAAGTAAGGACGTTTTTGAACAAGATGAATTTACTGTTGACCTAGTAATAAGATATGTATAAGGATCAGGAATATTAGTTTCATCCTGGACTAATGTAATCTTTTTGCAAATCTTCGACAGGGAACAAGTCAGACTTTCGTATTCACAACTTTACATGGTGAACCGAGACTTTACAGGCCAACTGGTAAGCTTGCAGTCTATGTTGCCAAAGCTATGTATTTGTCTTTGATAGTGATGTAGTGGAGTTCTCGAGGTTTTTTGCATCTCTCGGTCTAGGTTTTGTAGCTATATTGAAAGACCACATCAAGCTTCAGTATCTGGGGAATATTATGGTTGGTTGGAAGTGTTGTGGATTTTCTCCGTTGTTGGACAATTGAAACAAATTGAGCGTGACAAAATAGATATCTCAGTTTTATGTTTTGACTAATTGGACTCTTCCTTTGCTTATTTAGTGTGTATGCTATTTAATTTTTAGCAACTATTAGGTTCCTTCATATCGTTGTAAGAAAGAAAAGGTCCCGATTACTTTCAAGAACATATCTATAGGTGAAACAACCTTCCAAAGAGTCAAGCTCCTATCATATTTTTCTTTCTTGTTGTGTTAGTGAGTGGTTATTTCTTGTGTTCCAATTGCGCCTCTTGATCATTACCAGTCTCATCGGCTCCCTTAACATTTTAGCTGAACTTTGGGTAAACATGTCGAACTAGTACTAAATTAAAGGATCCCGGGAAGCTTGTTGATAATGAAATGGAAGTGGCTTTTTTAAGTTCATTGACGTTAAAGGCTTCATGCACGTCGTGATGGTCACAATTGTGACCAGCACAGCGAGGTCTTCTGTCCAGCTTGTCACGTGACAAAAACTGGTCATTTTTTCTTCTATCCATGTTTGTGCGTCAAAATTGTAGGTTTTAAAATGAAAATGGAATCAGAAAAATGCGAAGTAAGCAGATTTTTGTGTCATTGTTTTGCTCTGATTTCCTGGTGATACTCTGCGTACTAAGCTCAATGATAAGTGATGTGTTTGCTCCCTTTTCTCTGCTAGGTGCAAACCGATACTATATCATGTGCATGAATAACTTGCTAGCACTTGGAGGAGGCGGAAATTTTGCGTTGAGCATGGAAGAAGATTTGTAAGACTTTCTTGTAGATCTCCAAAATAAAAAATTGTTTTATCTTTATGCCAACAATAATATTAATTAATGTTTGGATTTAGATTATGCGGAACCAGTGGACCTTGCGACACATTCGGGAACTTGTGCTTGGCACATGACCAAGAATTTGAGTTGAAAAATGTAGAGGTAAACTTTTTCTCTCTCACTGTTATATCTTGGATGGAAGAATTCTCATTGCATCTGGTTCATGTGAAAAAAAGGAGTTGGCTCAACATAGTATATATTGTATGTAGAGGTGTTCATGAGTCAAGCGAGATCGAGCGGCTCACTCAGTTAAGCCTGACCGAGCCGAGTTTTGCAGCTCTGCTTGGTCTTGAATGAGCTGAGCTTCAAGCCGCTAGCTCGGTGTGCTGGCTCGTTGGAGTTTTGCAAATTAGCAAAATATATTATTAAAAAGTAGTAGCATACTTTTAATAATTAAGGTAGTTTGTTGGTAGTCAAATTTATATATGTCAATTTTCCTTTTAAAAGTAAATTATTTATCTGTCGTGCAGTCAAATAAAGGTAAAGGACATTAATGATTAGTCTGGTAAACTAAAATTTATTTATGCTTAAATCGATCACGTTAAGATTTCAAACAAGGTATGGTTCAAGTAAGCCAGCTTGGGACTCATCTCAAGTTTTACTCCGCTACGTGAAAGCTCACCGAGCCTGACCTAATGGTCGATTAACCGAGCTAAAATTTTCTCAACTCGAGCTAACCTCTACTCATGTAGACTCTAATTGTATGGACTGCTTCATAGATTTGAGAAGTTATGGTGCATCTATTTTATTGTTTACCATCTCTTTTGTGATTTTGCAGTTATGGGGGTTCAAGCATGCTTCTAGATACCTTTCCTGATGGAATCTCAGATATATTCTTTATTTGGTTCATTGGTTAATATCATTGAAAAAATGTATCTTCTCCTTCTCATATGAGGATGTTGTTGCAATTGTATAAGTTTCAGAGTAAAATTTGAGAATATATACTTGATTGTATCGGTTTTTATTGTGATGCCTTGTTAGGACTGGAACTCACGACCTCCAATTGTGGAGGTTGGATCGATAACCACTAAGCCAAGGTTTCGGGCAATATACTCAATTGTTCAACTAGTGTTGTTTGCATCTAAGATTGTTTACCGGTGAAGGAAAGAAAATTCACATACAAGTAACAAAAGATCATTATTGAAGTAACTACTTTGTTTTTCACTTTGGCTTCATTACTAAAATGACTAAATTGCCCATTAAATGAGGCACATGCCTCACCTGACAAAAAATAGGTACAATTAATAGCCTCACTAACGGCAGTAGTGATTTTGCATTATTTCGTAACTTGAGTGATGATCCGGGAAGTTTTGAAACGTGAGTGATGAACTGAAATCCAAGCCAAAACGTGTATGATTAACAGTGCCTTTAGTCCTTAATATTTTAGTATAAAGATTCGATTTTTGTAGTTTTAGAAAAAAAGTTTAGATTTTTGGTATTTTTTCGGGTAAAACATAGTTTATTTAGTCGAGATTCTACAATTTATTATACTGCATTCTGCGTTTCCTCTAGATTTTGTGTTGATATTTTGGATTATAATGGAATGACTTGTTTGACTGGTTCCTTCTGATGAATTTCAAATTGAAGTGCAGCAATATTTGTTGCTTGTGCTTTTAAGATTTATGAGAATTTTAGAAGAATGGCACATTTTGATGTTATTTTTTAACTTGGAACACCCAAACATAATTTTTACAAAAGAATAGCACATTTCTAGTGCTGTTAACGAGCCGGGTTCGAGCGGGTAACGGATTACCCGTCTGGGTTTCTATTTTACCGAGCCGGGTAGCAAATGTATTATCCTCGTATCGCTCGATAAGGACACAAGTGGGTACCGACTAGGGTTTTTTTAGCCGGGTGATGACCGGGTTCCGGGTTATCCCCAATTTCTATTTAAATTTTTTATTTTTGGGGTTTCCTTCAAACATATTTAATTGTTGAAATGCAAATATGAGAATTTTTTTCAATACTAATTTTATATTGGTCATTTGAAGTTAAATATGATTAAATATAACATATATTACATATAAATATACAATATAAAAAATAAACAAGCGAGGAATCGAGCGGACCCGGGTTTTTCGATTCGGGTATCGAGTAAAAAAAATTACTCGAGTATCGCTCTATAAGAATACGAGCGGGTAATGGACCCGGGTTTTCCGAGTCGAGTAACGAGCGGGTTACGAATTACCCGGTCATTTAACAACCTACACATTTCCATATTAATTAACTATTTTACCCTTAATGATAAAACTCTATTGTCCTTCATATTCCTCCTCTTCTCTAAATCCTATTTTCCTTCATCTTCTTCAACTTTTCTACCACCACCATGTTGCCACCACCACGTCAAACTACCACCACCATGCTCCCACCACCATGTCAAATTACCACTACCACGCGGCCACCACCCCGCCGCCCCTACTCAAAATCGTTCCCCGTCCCCGTTTTCAAAATCGCCCCCACCCCTACCCCTGCTCGAAATTCGGACACCACCCTCCACCTTCTGCTCGAAATCGTCCGTACCCCCGTTTTCAAAATTGCCCCCCACCCCTACCCCTGCTCGAAATCCGGCCACCACCTCTTGCTAGATTTCGAATTGGGTTTAGCTTTAGTGGGCATTGGTATTGAAAGATTTTTTTGAATTGGGTTTTGGTTGGGTATTACTCTTGACATCCGGAAGGCATTAGAAAAATATTTTGTGTGCTTATATTACCCATTTAGCTACAACAAGAAGAACCCTAATCAAGAAATGAAACTAAATGTAGTTTCTTATATATAATTGTGAAAGAAGATTAGGAGATTGTGATGACAACTTAGAGATGTGAAGAAGAAGAAGAAGAACAAGATGAAAAATGATTCTGAATTAGGAATATTTGGAGGTGCTTGTTGGTGGTGGTGAAGTAAATAATAATGGTGGGGAAGGTTTGGTGGTGGTTCAAAAAAATTATTTTAACTTTAAGGGTAAAATAATCTATTTATATGATAATGATGCTTCTTTTTGCAAAAAATATGCTTGCGTGCTCTAAATTAAAAAATGACACCAAATGGTGTCATTCTTCCAAAATTCTGTAAGATTTATCACACTGCATTATGCATTTGTTCTCGATTAGTGCAACAAAAAATCAAAACCAACAACAAAAAGGTCAACAAAATTAAATCTCAAATTGAAGTGCAGATTTAGTTCAACAAAAAGGTCATTTATCAACCTGAGGAAAATCACACATGGTACATAGATTCAGGTTGTTCTAATCACATGTGTAAGGAAGAAGCCATGTTCACCAGACTAGACAAGACCGTTTCACACTATGTGAAGCTTGTAAACAATGAGAGACTCATGGTACAAGGAAAATGAGATGTAAAGATGTGTTTAAATGGAACAACATTCATTCTCACCAATGCATAATATGTTCCAGCA
>CM016565.1:23999809-24099894 GCA_003412495.2 Echium plantagineum
GCGGTTTCGAATTCCTCTGGGGTTGATTATCAGATTAAAGTGATGTACATGAAAGCCAAGGTACCCGACCAATGAGGCACATTCCACGCTAACCTCCTGACATCAATCCCTTGTCGGCGGCCTTCGTTTGAGGGTGTCAAAGTTTGGATTATCTCCTTTACCTCACATCTAGTTAGCCAAATTTCTAGCAACGAGGAAAATCACATCACAGTCGGAGGAAGCGAGACACCTTTGTCTCCTCCGGAGTCCTCCATGAGCCTCTTAACCCTCAAGCCTTGCAATCATCCCATCAACTTTTCAGCTAACAAAAATCCAACAATTCTGCACCCGACCCGACCCATCTCCTTCTTACCTCCATGCCCAAATCTTCGCCTCACTCTTTTTCCAACCCTATGTTCTTCTTCCAAATTCAACAACCATAATGTCAAGTTTACATCAATTGTGGTCGGGAAGGGGACAACAACAGAAGCAGAAACTAATGAAGAATTCGCGTATTTGGCTAAAGATGGTGAGGTTTATCAAAAGACGTTGAGGCTTGTTGAGTGTGCTATGTTTGCTGCCATCTCTGGATTGGTTTATGTATTGAGCAACTCTCTCACGCTTGAGGTCAAAATTGCTATTTTATTATCTTTTTGGTTATGCATTTGGGTCTGGTTGTGTTTATTCTTTCTTTTATATATATATATATTAAACCCACAAACGGGACTTACGTGTTAGTCAAAGAGCCAAAAATACAATGTTTTTCGAGTGCAAAATAAATACAACAAAGCTGTAAAGATAAGAGCGTAAAGTAGTAGGGTGGTCAGGAAGTGTAATGCACGGTGATAAGAGATAGGGGTGGGGCCCCCATATCATTGCTCCTTCCAAGTATGTAACAGTTGCCGCTCTAGTAGGTTGGAATGCTAAAGATGAAATTATCTGGCCTGGTAGAGATAGTATGCACGGTGTTTATTCTTTTATTAGATGTAACTCAAAAAAAAGAAATTGTCAGGAGGGGGGGGGGGGCAGTGGTGTTCGCTGGGGTAGCAGGCGCTGGTGATTTGCAGAAGAACACTGGGAATGAGAGTCCAAATTTTGTTGAGAAAGATAACGGCTAAAATTTTGTTGTTTATATATTTTGTAGATATATAAGCTTGCGTTGAATTCAGATGATTTTGGAAGGGGGTTTTATGTCTGGTTTTACTTTTTTGGGAGGGAGGGGGGGGGGGGGGGTCTCTGGGGTAGCGGGCGCTGTTGATTTGGAGAAGAACAAGAAGAACACTGGGAATGAGAGTTCAAATTTTGTCGAGAAAAATAATGGCTAAAATTTTGTTGTTGATATATAAGCTTGCGTGGAATTCAGATGATTTTGGAAGGGGGTTTTATGTCTGTTTTGACTTTCTTGAGCGCTAATGGTGTTTCTTGATATTAACTTTACATCACATTTTTAGTATTATTACTGTTACTGCTGTATTTGTTAAGTTTTTGTCGCGCACACATCTGGGGATGGTCCGGAGTGATTTAGGGCGGATGCAGAATTAGAACCTTGAGCATTCATTTAATCTTTGAATTTTTGGAAAACTGTGTTATAACGGGTCATACATGTTTACGGAAAACGGATGAATTCTGTTTTTTATTGTTAGCTTTCTTTTGTCAGGTGCTATCAGTGGTTTTATTGTGATAATTTATTGCCCTTTCTCTCGGAAGATAATGAGGGAGGAGATTCGTCTAACTAGTTCAACTATTGATCTTTATATAATGTATTCACATGAGAGTCAAATTGGAGATTATATGAGAAAAGTTGGTAAGGCTGATGAGATGCAGGGCCTAAGAAATCCAAATTTGGAGGCTGATGCATGTATAGTCAGTAGATGCTGTGAATATCGAGTTTGATCGAGTAAACATTCAATGGAAACAGAGTACACTATCCTCTCTACGTAAAGGATTGCAAAAACCCAATGATATGGTGCACCACTTGGAAAAATGAGAAACTTCTAGTTTGGTTTTGAATACTTCCAGGAAACTAAAACCATGGATAGGAAGAAGCACACCTTGTTGCATAGTCCAGAATTCTAAGTCATCCCAGTAATATACTAGATTATTTGTGAAGTTAAAGCATCGTCATGTACTTAATAGCTAAGAATAGGGTGTAGACAAAGTGGACAAGCTAGTATTGTTGGTGTTCATGTTCTAGGCATGGGTGTAGTTCATAAGATGAGCTTGCATCTCGTCGCAATTACAATTCCTCAACATTAATGTTTTTTGTTTCCATTTCAAGTCTCGTTAATTGTCGTTTCATTAAATCATAGACATAAACCTGCGTGTAATATGTTATTTAACTGTAATATTAAGATTCTGGCTTTTGTGCAGAATTATTTTGGCTGTTTCTTTGCATTGCCAATAGTATTATCATCAGTCAGATGGGGAGTTGCAGCTGGACGAAAAACTATGGTTTGCACTCTATCCACAGTTCCACATTCTTACATATTTTTTTCCCCTGATAAGATCTTTTTAGTTAATGGACATGCCTATTAAAGTTAGTACGGTCTATCTTCGCAGGTGGCTACTGTTGTGTTGTTATTTGTTTTGACTGGTCCAGTAAAGGCACTAACTTACATGGTTCGCTTCTGAGCACTGATGAATTGTCTTCTCTATTTCCTTACATCCAATGATCTCTCTCTAGTACCGGTTGACTTCCTTGTTTCTGTCAATTCAGCCATTTGCAAACCTCATTAGCATTGTTTTTTCATTGTAATCAAATGCTCAAGTGAATCACAGAAGCCATTTTCGTAGTCCTCAAGTAAAAATAGATTTATCCTAAGCATTAATCCTTGATATAAAATGACAGAGAGATGTTTCTTCTGCCTAAAAGTGTTTTAATGAAGTACATCATTTGCCCGTCATTGCAGCTATCTCATGGTGTACTTGGTTTTGCCATGGGGTCGATGTGGAGGTACAGTTTTTTTTCTTTTTGTATTAATATCTGACTCGTTCAGAACTGGTATTTGTTGTATAACCATTTCATGTTGAATAGTTTCTTCATTCAGTGAGGGCGAGGTATGTGAATGACATCCATGCCACCCATTTTCGTTATACTGAAAATGGATTTTAGCTACTCATGTATTACTTTCGTTTTGATGTTAGATTGTTAGTTAAAAATGAAAAAGTTATGAGTTACTTATTTCACATTATTCTTTTTCTACTCGTTCTAGGTTGAGAACAAGTTGGAGCGTTTCCATCTTCTTGTGCACAATTGTACAGTTTGCTCTTAACCATTTCTGTAATATGTTTACTTATTGGTGTGAATACTTAAGGGATCATCAACATGCCGCATCTCACTTGATTCGTAGGTTCGAGCAGTGGGTCTTTTAGGTTCTGTTGCCGTATCATCATTGTTAATAGGAGAAAATATTCTTTCTTTGGTAATTCATATTCGTCAACGTTTTATTTTATTTCCCATTTGGGTTCTGTATTATCTTTTTTAGTGACCATTCCTGAAACAGTTTTCTAGTAACGTAATTTTTACATATTTAAGAGTTCCGATTTCGTGCAGATTATTGTGAACGTTCATGCTAGTGTCGTATATCTCCTCACAAGCATGGGCATCCAAGCTGTTCCGTCTGTGGCTGGTATCTATACCATATTTGGATCTGTGGTAGGTTATTTTTTCTTTTCCTTTTATGTCTCGCCATGAATGAGTGAAGCATTAATTATTTACTGATTTCGCCAGCTTCTAGTCAACTGCATCTTCTTTGTCTTTTTGCTGCACTTTTTATATGCGGTATTCTTTGCCAAATTCGGAATGAAGCAATCTTTACGACTGCCAAGATGGACGGAGTCTGCTATATAATAGGATGAGCTCTTCATTGTTTTATTGGAGTCTCAATTCCAAATATCTCATTACACCTTACGCCTTTGAAAGCAGCTGCAACGATACAGCTCGTATAGTTAGCCGTTTGATCTAATATTAAACCACTGATGATAACTAAAGACCACTTTTTGTCTTCGTTATTTTTGTATGTATCTTTTCGTTTAGTTAGCCCTATGCATATGCTAGGTTGCAACAGTGTGATACAAAAGCTCATATGGAGCTTCAACAAATTGGCTTTCATCACTTGAGCCTTGAAAATTTTGGCAAGATAACGTGGTCAGCGCTCAAAATTTGACCAGTCGTACTAAATCTTTTTTATTATGAGATTGCCACTTTTGCACGTGAAATGACTATCATACCCTTAATGAAAAATTGATAACAGTAATCGATGTTTTCGGTTGAAATAACTTTTATACCCTTAATCAAAAGGCATTAAATACGTTTTAATCGATTATAACATGTTATAGTTCATTATAATATGTTTTGATCGATTGTAATCTACAATCAACTTGAATTTGTCACAGTTTATCTTTGCATCAAATTGATATTACAGGTTCAATTCCATCAAATCAAATGTATTCTCGTTAGTATTTTGTCTGACAACCACTTGTGTTGCTTCGTAACTTGAATCATCGAATTATTTAACCTTAAATCACTATAGCACATTATAATGATTATAATCGATAATATGTTCTAATTTAGTTATAATTATAATTAGTTATAATGTATTATAATCGTCTATTTTATATCATAAAGTGTTAAAAAAAACTCCAAATGACAAATCAAGATTCAAAATGTTCTTAAAAAATAACCTCTAATCTATAAATTACATAAATACACCACTCATACAACATAAATCCATAGTTCAAACATGCTTTAAATTCAAATCCTTCCTTTGAATTAAATTCAAATCCTTCTATTTAAATTCAAAAGGTGAATCTTTTGATAAAAAAACAGGGGAAAATAAGAACAACACATATATTTAGAGTTTTTGGTGTGGAAACTTACGAAATTACAAGAAATTATGTGAAGCTTTTGAGATTTTTATGGTGTGTTTGATTAGGGTGAATCACACGGAGGAGAATTTTTTAAAATTATTATAGGGGAAGGGAATGAGTGGGACAGACATAATATATTTTATTTTTGTTTTGGTACCATAATAGTAAATTAGGGGAATGAGGAAAAATGAGGGAAAACATAATTAAAAATGTGATTCTCTTTCGCTCTTCTCCAATTTGGAGAGGAGAAAATTTTAGGGTAATCAGTGATTAATGGTAATAAATTCTCCTACCTAAATATCAATTTAGTTCTCAAACACAAAAAATTATTAAATTCCTTTTAATTATTCCTAATTCTCTCTAAAATAAACACCCCATGAACGAAAACTTTAGATAGAGAAGAAACAGGGGAATGATTGAGGGGGAATTAGAAAGAAATGAGAAAAAGTAGAATAATGAGAGATGTGAAACCTAGTTTTAGAGATAAGGTTTTGAAGGCATCTCAAGTAGGAAAGTGGTATTTTTACAATAAAAAAGTTAGTGTGTCTCATCTAATGTTAAGCGTTGATAGTGGTATTAAAGGAAAGAGTCGAGTATTCATTGATCTAATTATTCATCCATAGTCATATAGATCTTTTGAAACATTAATTAATCACTCACATGTTTTTCTGAATGATATATATTCACCCATAGTCTGATAGATCTTTTGAAAAATTAATTAATCACTCACATATTTTCTTTTTGAATGATATATATCAGCTGGAAACCGCCCGAGTTTAGGGCTATAAACAGTCCGAACTATACCGAACGTAACTATATTTGAGTTCAGTTTGCAAGGGTTCGAACCATATGTTTGGCTCGGTTTGCAATGTGCGAATCCTAACGAACCATTTTGCAATGTGTGTTTCCAAAGGTGCTTTTTAGTAATTTTCTTAAAGAAAAAATAGGGGTATTTTTCGTCATAGTGTAATCTCTTTGCAAACTAACAAGTTGACTAGGCTAACCAATAAGGGTTTGATGCTGAATTATACTAAAGTGTTGAAGGTGGCAGGTTGAGAACCTGGCCACTTTAAACTTTTTGCTTCTAATGTTAAAACTAAGAAATGAACGCAAATATTCCTAAAATTTAACAAAATGAAAAATACCCCTAAAATTGTTAGTATTTAATGAAGAAAGTGATGGCAAAATCTTTTTTTGTACACTTGTGAAACATGAATGATGATGAATAGAAACATTTTAAAACATTTATGATAGATCTTAATATGATTATTATAATGGTATAATGGTACTGTATATGATTATTATACAATATAATAATCCAATGGAGCATCATTTTGTATAAGTTAATTTTATAACCCTTCGTACCTAAATGATTTGTACATTTTGACTTTATATGGTCAAACTTTAAAAACTTTGATCAATAATTAACCAATAAGAAATAATATAGTCATATGACAATATACACTTTTAAATTATCAACTTTTTATATTTTTTCATATGTATAATAAGAGATATTTATATTTGAAATCATGTTTTGTTGACCATAGAAAATCAAAATGTACCAATCATTTAGGAACGGAGGAAGTATTTTATTGCAAATCTATTTGATAACTTGAAGGAGATAGACGTCGAACTACAAGAGATTTTTATTACAATATCGTCTCCCAACATATAAACTCATGCAGAGTGCTCTGTTCACATAATACCTATGTTTCATATTACAACAGATTCTTCCAAGACCAGAATTTATTTGGATGCATGTAATGGGGACTAGAGATGATTTAAATTTAATCATAATTAAATGCTAGTTAAGTTCAATTTCTAATCTGCACCACTAGTTATTGATTTAATGGTCTAATTTTATTGCCCGAAATCCGGAAAAGGATATCCGAAATATAAGAAAATTCCTACATAAAGATGTCTTGCTCTTGTCTTTTATTGTAATAGTGGTTATCTTCGCCCAATCAATAGCTTAACAAGACAATGGAAAAATAAATTTTGTAAATGAAAATGATGTGTTAAATGTAAATTTGGATGATAGTTGAGCAATCATTTTTTCTCTTTTTTGTAAATTAGCGATGAATTATAAATATAAAATATATTACAAATAATGAATATAAAAATTATTAACTAATAGAGATGTAGATTATAATATGAGAAAAATTTGTCTCCACCAAGGTTCGAACTCATAACCACTTACATGAAAGGTTAGATAGGATGTCACTAGACTATTGAGCGATAGTGAGGAATCATATCGATCATCTGTAATATGTTCCAAACCCATTATAGTGTAATTTCTGGTGGCTCTATCCATGGATTAGTCCTAACACATTGTTAACGATACCACGTTAAATATGGTGTTCTTTACTTTCATTAGTTTACATTATTCCTTTATCCACTTTGTTCATCAAATTAGCCGTAGACAATTTACTTCTGTTCTACTCAATTCGTTTTCTTACTTGTCGTTTTAGCAACTTTTCTTGTATTTATTAACTTGTTGTTTTATATTTTCAAGACACTTTTTTATTTAGTTCCGATTATCACAGTCATTAAATGAACATGAATCATATTTTTATTTCGAAATTTGAGAAAGTATTGTTTATTCGTATAATAATTGACAGTATACAACTAAAAATACGAAGTTCTTAATTGTTGTGCGAAAGTCTAAAACGACAAATAAAACAACGGAAAGTAACACTTTTTATTGAAATTATCAACTCTCCAATAATATAGTGACAATTACTTGTCATCAAATTTTCAATGTACTTTTCAACTACTTTTACTTTTCGTTAAATGAATGTGAAAATAGATAAGACGATAATTAAGAAAAACGGAGAAAGTATTTGGCATGATAGTTGACTTAAATGCTCCCCCAATAAATAATAATTTGTTGATTGTAAAAGTTGATCATTTAACACCAGTCATTAACATTTACAGAACTCATGAAGTATGAGTAGTACTAAATCAACGACTACCTGTTCTTAGAACAGTCGAGTTATAGCTGGTTGATTTAAAAGGGCGAGGCGGAGGACGAGGGCAGATCGTTAGCTATTCTTCGATCAGTACTTCAGCAGCGATTCAATAATGTAAAGCATAGCAATCCGTCCCTATCGTCCTTGTACAAGACCACTGAATATTTGACTGTTCCCTGCAAGTGTTGCTTCCCACTCTACCGACGACAAGAGAATCTGAGAGAGGGATATAACCACTTGCTTCATGTCTGGTCTTAAAATCGGATCTTCGTCTACACACTGCTTAGCCAACATGGACACCTACAGACATGTATCATGTCCAAGTGAGCAGAAAATACTAGATTACAGAGTATTAAGGGAGAGAATCCAAGAACTGATTGGAAAGTTCAGACTTATAGAGTTGTAGGTTAAGTGGCATTTCACGTGATCGAATGTAAATGCTATCTATTGTTATAGAAACTAAGTGACGTTGCACATTGGGGATTCGGCTTTTCCCTAAACTAATAAACCAAGTTCAGTTCTCATGCTGATTTTAGATAATGGTTTCACATAATAGTCCAAAAGGATCCTGCTTCAAAATTTACAGATAAAATACCTTAAAGAGACAGTCATGGGGGTATAAGTCCATCAGAGACGGGTCGACATGGTCCTTCAAGCTTGACATGCTCAAGGAATCTGGAGAATTCCTGAGAGCTGCCAGCATCTGCAAAGCCAGGAACAAGCAAATCAAAATTATTTCTCGCAATCTCAACAATCAGGGAATGTAGAAAAGAGAAATAGACCATTTTAGTATTCTTCTATTGTTATTTGCTTTGGAAGATAATATTTCTATGTGATTATCCAAGAAGGATTCAGAGAACAGGAAAAGTTACGTGAAGGTGCCTTTTGTTATCGCACAATATTAACTGCATCCCAAAATTCAGGTAACTATTTCTAAGCAATTTACAGCGTGCCTTGCACATTTATCTGGTTTGGTTCTTTCCTTGAATGACAGTCTAGATCTTTAAAGATAATATGTGCCATGGTATCGATACGACACTTGTGGTGAAGTTGGACTATATATAAACTGAAAACCTGGAACACAAATTACATGCACGAAGTATATGAAGGCTGAAGCAGAACATACAATAGAAACCAGGGAGCGCCGTTCAGAATTTTTCCCGGTGGTGCCTTCTGTACGTGTAATGGCATCTTTTCCTGATAGCATTTCGAACAAAACTACACCAAATGCATATATATCACTCTTGCTTGTTGCCAATCCATCTTTTAAATATCTGCATGTATCAAAAAATTGAGCAATATACAACTTGGAACAAATATATTTCTCCCATTACTACAAACAACTGACATACTCTGGAGCCACGTAACCAAAGCTCCCGACGACTCTAGTTACTGAAGCTTCTGCATCATTTGTCTGTGCAACAAGTTTCGCCAGGCCAAAATCTGAGATCTAATATATGAAGCCAATTAGATGCAGCACTTAACTAGATCGGCATAGCAGGAAGAAGAAATAATGCTAACCTTTGCTCTAAAGGCACCGTCGAGTAAGATATTGCTAGTCTTAATATCTCGGTGCACGTAATGAGGCGTTGTATGTTCATGAATGTATTCCAGACCTCTTGCGCCATCGAGAGCAATTTGAACCCTCATGATCCAAGAAAGAGATGTATGACCTACAACAATCATGATAAGTACATTTAAACATCCAAGTCCCAATGCATTTCTTCTTCTGAAACAGATTTCGAGAACCTTTATATAGTTTCTATATCACTCATCTACAAAAAAGATAATTTACTGAGATGGTTAAGCCTTCAATTATTCTCACGAATAGTACTGTTTTGACTCTTGCCTGGCAGTGGTTTTTATGTGTTACTGGGCATAGCTTTATCTTTCTGATGAATACATAGCCTCTATGTTTGATGAATACATAACTTGTCCATTTCTCGTTCCCATAAAGATCGTCTACTCTGAACCTTTTTTCATTTCCCATAACTTGTCCAATTTAATCAATATTTATATGTATCTTTTTTGAAGTCAACTTTAAAAAGTAGTTAATGGGTTCTCTCTTAAGATTTTCCGAAAGTCGAAGTAGAAATTTTTTATGGGGACTGGGGAGGAGTACTAGTGAAAATCATCACTCAACCAAAATGTGAGATACTAAAAGAATGGGTGTTTCTGAATGCAGTTGGTGCAAAATCATGAAAAGTACCTTTATTTAGTGGATCATGCAAGTGACTTCTGAGTGAACCTTTTTGCGCATATTCATAAATAAGGAAGAGTTCGTCTTCTGTAGCAGCATAACCAATCAGTTCTACCTTGATAAAATCAAACCGATGAAAAGTTAATATTTCGTTAATGTAATGATGATGAGGCACAGATTTGAAACAGGGGGGGGGGGGAGATTGGAGTATGTATGCATTACCAGATTCGCATGATGAACTCTGCACAGAATTTTCATCTCTGCTATAAACTCTTTAGTTTTTGTTGCAGTCATCCTTTTTATTGCTACTTCCTACGATTCATGTTCCAAATTTCAGTCAAGTTAGGAAGATACTTGAATGTCGAAATGAGCATCTAGTTACTGACAACTATGATAACTAAGAACAAACGAGTGCGAATGTACCTGTTCGCGGAGGAGACCATAATACACAGAACCATATGTTCCATGCCCAAGAAGATTTGAATCAGAAAAGTTAGCAGTAGTTGACCGAATTTCTTCATATGTGAAGACCACTGGTTTCTCCACGTCAAATACATCATTTCCTATTACTACAGGCAAACGGATAAAACAAGATATTTGTAGAACTATGAGTATGAAGGTAATGAAATTCCAAGTGATCGCTAAACTTTAAAATAAATCTTCAGAAAACGAAAGAGGAGCCAACTGGCAACCCCATATGGTCTCAACTCTCTAAGCGCCTACAACACATAAGCCATTGCAAAATTATCTGTCAAGCACTGATTTAACTTAAATCACAATAATGGAAGGGGACAAAATATCAACAACCGACCCATAACATCAAAACAGAGAACCACTCTTTATGTTATGGCTACGGAAAGTATATTTTATCTCCTAGAATCACAGTGATACTACAAGCTCTAACAACTCATCATATCAACTGGACTTTCTCTAATGACAAATTCTCTCCTGCATATCATTTGATAATTTTTTCGATTACTCCTCGTCAACATCAATAAAGTGAGAAGCAAACTATCATCCAGCCATCCAGGCATGTATTGAGGGTTGCTGAGTATGTGGGCAAGAGCAAGTGTGCCTCTGTGTATGCCAAACACATGGTAATAAATACTTCCTCCATCCCTGTTTTTCAAGTCCCCTTTGACTTTGCATAAACTTTAACAAAATTACAAATTTGTCTCTCATACATGAATTTCCATCCATTTCTTCCACACACGTTTAGTCAAAATGCAAATGTGCTTTGGGATTTCCAGAAATGGCAAAAAATCCCATACGTTTTTTGCTGAAGGAAATACTCAGTAGTAGATAAGGCATGAGTTTGTGCACACCAGACATACCTTTTGGAATGTTTGTTGGTCGTTCTCTTGCTTCTCTATTAGGTTCAATCCAGTCTCCAGGTTTGCAACAGATATATCTCCCGGAAGGGCAACAGAAACTTGTTGTGCGGAGAATATGGAACTTGTGAGTTCCATCAGAATCTTTCGAATAACTTGATGAGCGCAAGCAAACACAAGCAAGAACGATAAGAGCTATTAGAGTGAGACCGATTCCCAGACTTCCAATTATCCACCAATAAGGTATGTGATGTTTATGATTCACCCGAGTTACTGAACATAAAATGAGAGAATTATTGTATGAGGCTTAAAAGGAAAAAAAGGAAATCTAGCATTTCAAGAAAAAGTTGCAAAAATGCGCAATGTAGAAATTTTTTGAGGCAGCTAACATGAATGCCATTTAATGAAAATAACTTTAAGAACCACATACTAATCAGGAGAAACAGTACTACGTTTAGATGAGCCGAGAAGTGAAGGTTGAGACAAATTATCGAAGGAGAGGGAACCATTTATTACATAATATTATAATATTTGAAAAGGAGAAACTTAGATTGTTCACACGAACTACTGTAGATTTTCTCAGCAAGCTAAAACTGTAAACCCTTGAAACATGTAACTGAGAATGTGCTGTGTGAATGAGAAACTAAATATGAACAAAAACATCTTGTCTTATTTTTCTACATTTAAATGAAGTCTTAACTCATAACACAACCAAAATTACTTCTGAAAGACCATATATGTTAATGAGTTGTTTGAGCACACCAAACATGAAGGCAGTCTAACTACCTTACCATTTCAAGTGGAACAAGTCATCATAGGAATGATAGCAATAGTAAGAAAATCAAATAATAAAAGACAATGAAGCTACACATAGATACCTTCAACGTTATCTGCAGGTGGGGCTGGAGCAGGAGTGGGGGAAATGTCACTCTCTTTAGGGTAAGGTTTGCCAGGAACTACAACAGAAAATAAAAACGAATCTAAAGTGAAAACAATATCACAGACCAAAATAAATCAAAACGTGCCAGTTGCAATACCAAAATAATTCTCGCAAACATCACTTTATACTTTGCACAAACCATTCATTTCTATTGACAGTGAACTCAACTTTAGATGAACGATTACATCATCATTCAGCCAATAATATCATCATATTGCTAAAAACAATTTAGCCTGTCTCTTTATATTGCCCCAGACATTGGGGGCACTGAGTTTTGTTGAGTTTTAATTCCTAACAAGTTTCACAGAAATAAGCATTGCTAGATGACACGCCTCATGTCCTACGAATTGGGGCTTTCTGAGGCCAAGAAATGTTCAACCACTACTAAAAAAATCATTAGCAGTCTTTAAATAACAAGTCCAAACACCATATTTATTATAAACTGGAACGCAAACATAATTACGAAGAAGCAGATCAAGACACATAATTTCGAAAAGAAACAAAGAACATCTTCATACCTGAATTCAAGGGTATATAATAGAGTGCACCAACAGTAACATTATCAGGATTGTTTATACCATTAAGACTCTCAATACTATCCATACTAACACCAAATCGACTTGCTAAAGAACCAATACTATCCCCATCTACCATCACATAACTCATCAGATAATTCCACAATCCACTTGAACACCCACACATAAGCTTCAACGACACAACTGCCCCTCTCCTCGCCTCCCTCGTGAACTTACTGGGGAAAAACGCCAACCCCGAATAAGCATTAATCGCCACATCATACACAGATCCATTGTTTTTCCTCACAGAAAAAGTTGTGTTTGTCAAATAACTCTTAAATGTTTGTGAACAAGAACAGTTCTTTCTGATGAATACATACCCTCTATCATTTCCTTCAACGGTAATATCATTTGGTAACACATCAAACATGCTCTGTATCACTGGTGAAGTCTGCTCTGGGGTGGGTTTGAAGGCCAAGAAAGAGGTGCATAACCTACTAGTGTCCGTACAGTTTAGTGGGGTGGGGTATGAATCTGATGAACCCCAAATGAATATTGCTTGCAAAATCAGAGGTAATGCATTCAAGATCAACATGGGTCTTTGCTTCTGTTTCATAATTTATCAAGATTTCAAAGATTCTGATTCTAACAACTGATGCAGAGTGGCTTGAATTTTCAAGAAAACTGAGTGTGACTAGTTTGAGAGGTGAATAATATAGAGTGAAGTCAAGTTTGAAACATGATTAGGGAACTAACATGGGATTCTGCTGTAATAAAAAAGAGACTTAGCTGTCTTAAATGTGGTGTATGAAGGGGTGAGGAAGAAGGCATTAGAAGTGATAATAACTCTTCCTTTGTTTTTTTTCTTTTTTTTGTCAAACGATGTCATCTTGAAAGTAAATCTAATACTATCGAAAAAAAACTTACAGTACAACTAACGGGATGGGAACAAACATGGGATTCTACAGTAATAAAAAGGAGATTTAGTTATCTTAAATGTGAGGTATGAACTATGAAGGGGTGAGGAAGAAGGCATTATAAATGATAATAACTTTTTTGTTTTTTATCAAACGATATTATAGTGACTGAAGTTAAACCTAACACTATCAGGGAGGGGAAATCTACACTACAACGGGCAGAGGGTTGGAACTAGACAGGGGCGGAGGCATCGGTCCTAACTCAGGACCTCCAATTGTGGAGGCTAGGTCGATAACCACTAAGTCAAGACAACAGGTTGATAATAACTCTTCCTCACTCCAATAACTTTTTGATGGAGCCTATACGGATTTTAATGTAATTTACATATTGATAGAGTTCACACAAAATTTATCTAGTGAAATTTACCAAGTGACGTGATTACATTACATCAACTCGATGTTTACACGACGAATACTCATTATAAAAGGAGTGATAATAGAGGATGGTTTGGTTCCTTTTGGTTGGCAGGGAAAAGGGTGCCAAATCCAGAAAATAATTAAACTGTTAAATAAAGGAAAATTGATATAAAAAAAGGGAGAGTTGAAGTGACATATTTGGCCGTGAGTGAAGTAAAAATGGAGTAACAAAAAGTGTAGTAAAAAAGAGAAAGCGACTGCAATTGTTGATATGTATATTCACAGCTTTAAGATACACTGAATTATGAATTACGACTAACAAATATTGTAATCATATTAAATACTGTTACATTTGTTTGTGTTTATATTTTCGAAAATATCTATTTATTATAATTCTTTTTGTATTGAATTAAAGATATTTACATTTTAAAACATATCTCGCTTGTGTATATATTTTTGAAATATCTATTTATTATAATTCTTTTTGTATTAAATTAAAGATATTTACATTTTAAAACATATCTCGCTAAATCAAAGTATTACTATTATTTATTTTGCATTTTGTCATCGAGTGATTAATCTAGTGCCTGCAGTTCACCTAATACACATGCCCAATTAACGCTTTTGCTAACCAAAACTGGTTCTAATCATGGGAAAAATCTTTAAGGCAAATGATGCGGACATCATTCAAGTTTCATTTATTTATCATGTGTATTGTTCATATTCATTTAGACTCAATTCGATCACTCGAGTTTATAAAATGGATAATTTCACTAGTGTTGCTGATGTACCAGGTAATTTAGAACACGCTCGTTACTTGTCTCGGATACCCCCGCTCGATTACCCGCGTGAAATCTTATCGAATGACACCGATAATAAATATATACTCTAGAATTTTATAATATAAGCAAAGAATTCACTGATGATCTTATTACTCTAAATATTATAATAACATGCTATTAAACAATAAATAAGTTACATTGCTTAAAGAATAATATTTCCTCCATTTCTTTTTAATTGACGTTTTCGTTTTTGCGTGTCCAACTTTGGCCGTCAATTACTTTCTATTCTTTAGTTCAAAAAACATAAAATTTATATCGATCAATTTATATTGAAGAGTATTTTCATAAAAGTAACTTTTTATAATTTTTTATATTGTAATTAATTAGTTATTATTAATCAAAGTTAGACACGAAAAAATGAAAAAGTCTTGTATTGTGGAATGGAGGAAGTATATAATTGCATCTCATGTTCTTATCCAGAAGTAATCGATAATAATTTAATAATATATTAAACAAATTCATTCCTTTTATAGTAATATATTTAATTGAACCATATCAATCATTTAATAAAATAGCTTATAATGCCAAATAAACTTTTACAATTTAAAGAATAATTTAATAATACATCTGGTATTTCTAATAATATTTAGCATTAAATAATATTTATAAAAATATTTAAAAATAATTTGTCACACTATTTGAATAATATATAATGTAACACTAAACCACTTATATTATTTAATGAATAATAGAATAATACTTTTTTTTATAGTTAATACTCTTCCATTCTCTTTTACTTGTATTTATTGCCATTTACATATATATTAAGAAAAAGTAAAAGATAGTTAAAAAGTAAATTGAAAATATAAAATGACAATTAATTAAAACTATATAATTGGTAGGTTGATAAATTCATAGTAAAACATAATAAAGAAGTTCATTAAAAGTGTAAATTTATAATTAATTATGCTAAAAAGATAAGTATTTGTCAATTTCTCATCCATAATTCTTTTAAGGTTCTATTGTTGCTGATTCTTTGGAGATTCCACAAATACAAGCCATCAATGATAAAGAAGATGATAAAGAAGATGCACTGGTGTTTGTTCCTTCTGGTCAAAACGGGACAAGGCAAGATCAGGACGTGTTAAGGTGAGATACTGAAGCGAGCCAACCAGCTGACGATACAAAGTAGCATCAAGTGGATCAGAGGAAGCAGGAGACGCAGCAAGTGTAGTAGCCATAGGCGTAGTGGTTGGTTTGCAGTGGACCATATTCGCCTTTTCCAGAAGATTAACCATATATTGACGCTGAGAGAGAAGAAGACTGCCATCTGATTGCGGAATTGCTTCAATGCCAAGGAAAAAATTCAGCTCGCCAAGATCCCGAGTGACAAACTTCGAGCTGAGAGAGGCAATAAATGTATTGACAACAGCATCATCACTCCCCGTAACCAGAATATCGTCAACATAAACCAGCATAACAATCTGAACACCTGCACAAGAAAAAATAAACAACGAGGTGTCTGCTTGGGGTTGCAGAAACCCATAAGATAACAGAAACTCCTGTAAGCAGTGAAACCAAACTCGAGGGGCCTGCTTTAGGCCGTATAATGACTTATGCAGTTTACAGACAAAATGAGGATGTGATGCGTCAACAAAACCCGGAGGTTGCACCATATAGACATCCTCATCCAGTGTACCATGCAAGAAAGCGTTCTGAATATCAATCTGACGAATACGCCATTTAAAAGTTACCGCAAGAGTGAATACAATTCGAATAGTAGCAGATTTAATAACAGGACTAAAAGTATCCGAGAAATCAATACCTTCCATTTGATGATTACCTTTCGCCACTAGCCGTGCTCGACGACGCGTGATGACACCATTGGAATCCCGTTTCAGTCTAAACACCCATCGGCATCCTACAACATTCATCTGAGACGTAAGTCGAACTAAAGTCCAAGTGTGCGTCCGAACCATGGCATTAATCTCCTCACACATGGCTTGGCGTCATAAAGGACACTTATTTGCTTGGGTAAAACAAGTGGGCTCGGCCTCTATAGCAGTCATGGCTAAAGCATGAGGATGAGAATCAAGCTTTTCGCGGGAAGGCTTAGGGTGAGGTCAAAGACGCATAGGGTGAGCTGCGGGCTTGGTGGAAGCTGGGGGTTGAACAGGGCGCGAGGTGTGGGGATGTATAAGTGGTGGGACAGTGGGCAGAGGTGAGGAGGAGAGCAGGGGAGGCGAGGTGGGGGAGACGGGAGCTGGGGGCTGGGCAGATTGTGGAGGATGCGACGGGACAGGGGGCAGGTGATAGGGTGATACAGTGGGTGGAGTGGGGGCAGATTGAGGGAGGTCGAGAGTGGGAGAGCTGGTGCGAGGTGGTGTAGGGTGATGTGGGGGTGGTGAGACTTCTTATTAGTTTAATATATGATACGTGGGCCATTGGTCCACACAATATTAACTCAATTTTTTAAGAGAGAAATTCCTTTAAGGTATCTTGCTATCTGGTCTCTCGCATGTTGCTTGGGCGTTGCACTACTGCCCTTGTCTGGCACACCCCACCAATTTGAGTATAATTTTTATTGTAGTTAGAGTAATTTGCTTTCAAGATTTGGTTAGTTACAATCTTAAAATGGAATCATAACTTGCTTCCAGTTTAAGATGTGGTCATTTACAATCTTTCTATTTGACTTTTGGGAGAAGTCGTACATTGTTAAATTTAAGAAATCGAACTTAAATTCTCTCGTTAGTTGATTCTTTTTAAAAATGTAGTAACATTTTCAAAAAAATCATGATTTGTGTTTGTTAGTTTTAACGACTAAACAGGTAAATTGAATAATTTGTGGATAAAGATACTATCAATAGTAGGGTTCTATATAAAAATTAAGGCTTATTTCTTTTGACCTTCTGAACTATTGAGACGCTTTCAATTTTCCCCCCTGAACTATTCATCTTTTCAGATCAGGGACTGAACTATCCATCCTTTCTATTTTCCCCTGAAATGACAAATTCAAATTAAATTTCATTTTAAAAAGGGCAAACTTGGAATAACATATTTATTAATCTTTTGGACACTTTTTAATAATAACAAAACTATATTTTTCAAATTAACACCTCATTCTTCCTCACACCCCACCCCCACCCCATACCCCCACCTAATTAGTCATTATTCTAGTAATTGGTCATTGTTTCAATGATGTACCAGCATCACCTCGTACTAAGGATGCTAAGACCATTACTTCAAACTCGAAACAATCGGTTCCCTCGAGTTCTAGTCATGATATGATAGTAGAGGCTTCCACCTTCAATCATCGGGCAATCGGCCCTCTTGGTCCTTTTACTGGTTATGCAACTATACTCACAAGTTCGAAGTTCCTAAGGCCGGCCGAGCAACTGTTGAAGGACTTCTACAATGTGCCTTCTCTAGACGCCTTACGATCTTGTATATGCAATATGAGATCAGTATAAGTTTTTTCCGATTCCTAGCATATGATCTTGAATTAATAATTGTATGGGGGGGGGGGCGTATGAGGAAGAAGGAGGTGTTAATTTGAAAAATATAATTTTGTTATTATTAAAAAGTGTCCAAAAAATTAATAAGTGTGTTATTTCAAGTTTGCCCTTGTTTTAAAACAAAATTTAATTTGAATTTGACATTTCAGGGGACAAATTGAAAGGATGAATAGTTGAATCCCTAATCTGAAAAGATGACTAGTTTAGGGGGCAAATCAAAAACATCTTAATAGTTTAGGGGGCCAAAAGAAAATAAGCCAAAAATTAATTGGTAACCAATAATAATCTTGAGACTTTATGGGTTTAGCTTATCAGTATTTTCGAGACATATAAGGGTAGCTGGTGAGTATAATGATTATTCAATTTAATGTTTTATGTACATTGTTACATCTTAATTCAATTTATTACTTTTTACAAGTTAATTAATTTTATTAATTATTTAAGTAAAATAACTTTTTATTAATCCTGAACTTGAAATGAACTAGCTCTGAGCTCGGCTCGGAAATGGCTCGCCTCGACGAGTTCTCACCAAGCTGAGCCCTAAACTCGTTTAGTGATGAGTCACGTAAAAAATTCTTGAGTTCAGAAGCTCATGTACATCTTTATTTAGAGCAAATGAAAATGGTACATTGACTATCTCAAGCTGCGAGTCATGGAAGCCAAAACCCCCACCACCCCATCATCATGGGGTACCCAAGCCTTCAACCACTTCACCACAGTCCGCAACCTCTCCCCCTTAATCCAATGCATCACCAACTACGTCTCAATGGACCTTGTGGCCAACGTCCTCTTATCCTCCGGCGCCTCCCCCGCCATGATCCACTCCCTCCCGGAGGTCCCCGACTTCACCCCCCACGTTCACGCGCTCTGCGTCAATGTCGGCACGCTCACTCCCGACTGGCTACCGGCTATGAAGCTGGCTGCTAAGACCGCGAATGAGTTGAATAAGCCGTGGGTGCTTGACCCTGTTGCAGCTGGCTCCTCAGGTTTCCGGTTGAAGGCGTGTCTTGAGCTGCTTGAGTTACGCCCGAGAGTTGTTCGAGGAAATGCCTCTGAGATTATTGCTCTTCATAATGCTTCTTTGGATACCAACTCGAGGGTATGTTTGTTTATTTAATAGTCCTCCGATTCTATTTAATTGACGTTTTTGTCACACGTTCCAAACTTTGATCACGTGTTATTTTAAGGCTTAGTATCACGCGACAACTAAAAAACGAATGGAGGGAGTGTAAAGCTTAGAGTACTCACACTAGCTTCCCTAATAAAATCCTTAAAATCTACTCTTAATATCAACTTTATTATTTTAGGGATCAATTTTAATTTTTTAAACAAAGTTAGATTGCCTACTTTTTACTCTATGTCACTAAAATGAACAAGGCACAAAAATCAAGACAACAAAATGTATTGAGAATTTTGAATAGGGAGTCCCAATTTTTACACTCCTTGTAGGGAATTCCTTAAATTTTAGAGTGGGTTCGATAAGGATGAGGAACCTAAAAAACCTCACTTTTACTAATTCCTTACCTATTTTAGAGTTGGGAAGTCATTTGGGGTGTTTGGTGTGAATGCTCACCTCAAGTTCCCCCCGCTCCTAACGTGTTATACACCCAAATAGTGGATTTCTATAGCATGAAATGGCAATTCTATCCCCTATTTTGAAGTGTAGTAGGTGAGAAGGTTAAATGGGGGCAAAATAGTCATTTAATGCTAATAGTAAATTGGGTGGTTATAGTGGATCCCAAAATTTTTGGTAGTTTCTATTATAATTCAAATAATGTTTTGTATGCAAAATGAAAAGATTGATGTATATAATTCAAGACTAAAACTAAAGAAAAAAAATGATTGACTAAGTATTATTATTAAAAAAGATACTTACAATAAAAGATATGATAATATGTATAAATACTTCTTAGACGAATAACATAGGTATGTATTTTTTTTAATCTCACAATAAAAATTGGATGTGGCAAATTAATATAATGACAATGTATAGCTTACATGATCTTCTAGGTTTCACCAAATCAATTTGGCTTCGCAGTTTATATATAGTATAGATATTAATAATCAATTAATTAATTTAATGAATGAATTATTATTCACAATGCATGTAATATATTAAATAGGGGCTCTAAAGGGAAAAAAAAAAATCAATCAAATAATCCATTGTGTTTCCAAAGCGACAAGTATTTAGGAAAAAAAAGATTGTTAGGATGACAACTAAAAAAGTTAGAGGGAGTATAAGTTAAATGGGTCAAACCGTCAAAGGGTTGATATTATTTGTGAAAGTTTATGTTCATATCACTAACATGGATTGCATTTGACTGTTCGTGTTAAATGCCGGAAGTGTGATTAGTAGTTATCATTAGTTGATAACAGATATAGGAGATATTCGGACTCTGAATAAAATGTAGTGCGAATATCATTTTTTCGATTCTCTATGAGTTGTACTGCTATGTTGACTTGTCGAGGGCTACAAGAGTAGTTTTACTACTTCTATTAATTAGTGTGCGAATGGCTTAAACGACAATTATTTTGGATTGCAGGGAGTATAAAGTACGAAATTGAAGCTGTTGTTCTCTGCTGGAGACATAAATTTTGGTTGGGACTATTGTTTATAGTTCATAGTCCTTTTACTATTGTGTAAAACTCCAATTTCAGGAAAGGAATAAGTCAAAACAGATTGCCTTTGAAGAGCTTTTGTAGAACATGGATTTTATTCTGTTGAGTTAATGACTAATTTTGTTTAGATTCAGGAATCGAACGTTCACTATGCCTACGTTTATTGCTGAGTTATAATTACCAAATGTATTTTTCTCTGTAGGGAGCAGACAGTGTTCACGAATCAACCGATGCTGTTGTAGCCGCCAAGTCTTTGGCTCGAATAAGTGGAAGCATTGTTGCTGTCTCTGGAGCAGTTGACATAATTACAGATGGTCAGCGTGTCTTTGGTGTACATAATGGTGTTCCTATGCTGCAGAAGATTACGGCAACTGGTTGCTCTGTTACGGCTCTTATCACCGCTTTTGTTTCCATCGATCCATCACATCCTCTCGAAGCTACAACCTCAGCGTTGTCCATCTTCGGCGTGGCTGGTGAAATAGCTATGCTCGCAGCCAAAGGTCCAGGTTCTCTACGGATGCACTTGATCGATTCACTCCATAGTCTTGATGAACATACTTTTCTCCAGTTAGTGACGATCACCAATATGGAGTGATACATTAATTACCAGTGGAGCATTTTAATAGCCCGTCAAAGATAATCATCAACTTATGTTGTTACCAGCGAAGATCACCAATTTGTAATGATACATTAATTAATTATATATAATGTCAATTTACTTGAGTTAATCGAATAGCCTAGTGGAATAGGCTCTCGTTAGTGACCAGAAGGAGTTGTACTTAGAATCTAACATTTTAACAGTTAGGTTTTACTAATCTATAGACAATTACTAACAATAACCACCAATATCTAATCCCTATAATCACTCAACAAAATCATTATAATAACCACCAATATCTAAAGGTTCAGATTTGAAGTTAGGTTTTCCTAACCCCATTAAGTTAGGTTCTAAGGAAAAATTCATGTCTACAGAGTTATTATATATAATATGGGAATGAATCAAGGCTTATTTTTATTTTGGACCCTGAACTATCACGTAAGTTTCAAATTGGACCTTAATACTATCTTAAGACTCATTTTGGACCCTATACTACGCTTTGTCTCATTTTGGACCTTAAAATGCCAAATAAAATTGGAATAGGGGCACATTTTAAAATAAATTTATATGTGGGGAACTTTTATAATACTTTAATTACAAAACAACCCCTCCTTCTTCCTCACACCCCACCCCTACCCCTACCCCCGGCCCCTACCCCCCATCTCACCCGTAAATACTCCTAATCTGTCATGCAATTCTCCTTCAAAACTCACAAACATCTTACAAACCAAACCTTCATCATCTCTTACTACAAAACCAAAAAATGATTCAATCTGAAATCCAGGACCATTTGACTTTTCTTCATGTGAAAACATCATCAATCAAACAATTTCTCCTCCCAACTTCACTTTGCTGCAGAACAACATCATCCCACCAGCATTTCAACTCAACAAATTCTTCAACACCAATAATAATAATAATAATAATATTAACCAACATCACTTTTAGTCCCAGATTACTCTTATTACTCTTCTCATCAACCAACATCACTTTTAGTCCCAGATTACATAACCCATCACCCAATTTCATGCATCAGCAACAACTCTTCAACCTCAGATGAAGCAGATGATCAAAACCATCTTAAAATGGGTGGGGGGGGGTACGGGGGTGGGGGGGGGGGGGGGTTACGGGTGAGATGGGGGGTAGGGGGCGGGTAGGGGTGGGGTGTGAGGAAGAAGGAGGGGTTGTTTTGTAATGGCTTTTTTTCATCTGGGCACCTGAACTTCTGATTTTATAACAAATAGGCACCTGGTGAACTTTTTATAACAAGTAGGCACCTGAAGCCAAAATTTGGCACCTGAACTTTTGGATTTCTCTTTTTTCAGATTTTAAACAATTTTGAAATCCTTAACTCAAGGACAAGTTAGTCATATTGAAAATACGACATTTTGGAGGGAAAATATACAAAAAAGTTCAGGTGCCAATTCGGATTAACATTTTAGGTGCCAAATTTCGGGGAAAAAGTTCAGGTGCCATTTCGTCTGGTTTGTCTTCCTCCTTACCTAATAGCTCCATTTTAACCTAACTCATCTGGATTGAAGCAGAGCATGAATCGTACCAATCTCCATTGATTCGCCCAGATTAACCCACCATAAAATCTCCAGCATGAATCGTACCAATCTCCATTGATTCGCCCATCTCAATCTTCAATTGTTTCATAACCTTTGCTCGGCCAATTTCCTTTTTTGAAGCTCCATTGACAATTGAGCAAATTTCTGCCGACAAGCAATAAAAATGCAAGCACAGGTTCAACACTTGCCTTCCTGCCAACTCAAGTAAGTGCTTTGTGCCATTTAAAAAACGTTCCTTTTTCGGTTTTGCTTGGTCAATGAAGTCAAACTTCGATCTTGGGTGGTCATTATTGGTTTCTACTTGATTTGGATGGTATATTTGAGCTCTACATCGTCTGCTGTGTGATTCTCCATACCCAATTTTGCTTGGATCGATGAAGCGACACCGATTGCGGTTCTTGCTACAGGTTGTATTCGAAGGTGTGTTACAAGTTGTTATTGATTCTGGGTTGTTCTTTGCTTTCGTCTGTTGCTTGTTCTTTGATTGCGAAGTCACTACCTTGGTCTTTGCTGTGTGTTCTTTTATATCGAAGTGGTACAAAAAATTTGTCCGTTTTGTGCTTAGTTTGCTGCTATCACTTGTCTCGAATTGGTACATAAATCGTCTAGTTGTTGTTCAATTTTCTGGATAAAGTGAAGACTGTCAACAAGGTTTCTAGTTCGTTTATTTGCTTCGATTTTGCTGCGGAATTTGGTGTTTTTTTTGCTGCTGGGTTCTTGTTTGTGCTGCTTGTTCTTCGTCGTTTTTTGCTGCTGGTTCTTGTTTGAATTTGCTGCTGGTTTCTTGTTCGAGTTTGGGGTTATACTCGTCGAAGATTTTACACTTGAAAAAAAGAAAGAAAAGGTTGATGAAGGAATGAAGAAGTTGAAAAGTGTGATTTTTTTATTTGAATTGATATTAATGGGGTTGGGTTAAATGGGTGGGTAGAGGTTGGGTTAAGATCTTTGCTTTAGTTAGTTTATGATGTGATCTGTCTAAATTGCCATCCATCTAATGGTTTAAAATCTGAAAAAAAAGAAATCCAAAAGTTCAGGTGCCAAATTTTGGCCTCAGGTGCCTACTTGTTATAAAAAGTTTACTAGGTGCCTATTTGTTATAAAATCAGAAGTTCAGGTGCCCAGATGAAAAAAAGCCTTTTGTAATTAAAGTATCATAAAAGATCCCCACATATAAATTTATTTTAAAATGTGCCCCTATTCCAATTTTATTTGGCATTTTAAGGTCCAAAATGAGACAAAGCGTAGTATAGGGTCCAAAATGAGTCTTAACATAGTATCAGAGTCCAATTTGAAACTTACGTGATAGTTCAGGGTCCAAAATAAAAATAAGCCATGAATCAATTAGTTTTTTCATTTGAAGTCCCATGATTTTTTTTAACTGATCATCAAATTGCATTTGTAGAGTCAATCGAATAGTGTAGTGGAAAATGCTATTACTAGTGACCCAAAGGTCATTCGTATTTGAACTACTCATCATATAATTTCAACCAATAGTTTATTTTTGTATTTAACATTGATGCATTAATGTTTATTCAAATTCTTTTTCGATTGTATACAATTCTTTTGATATTTTATCATATATGTTATAAAATTTGAACAACAACAAAGAAATTTCATAAAAATATAATTCTGAACAAGAAGAATTTTCATAAATTAAACTGTGTACAAACAGCTAGTGGTGAATAATCTAACAAATAACATTAAATGACCAACGTTGAATTATCAAAAAAAAAAAAAAAACTACTAAGCTAATTAAACCGTTTTCAACCAATTGACAATCCTTGTCGGAATGAAACAAATATGGTAATGACATTGAGCTGTCTCCTTCCTTTTTAAACAAACGTCGGTGGCATCTATTTTTCCTCCTTTAAAAAGACTCCTTTTTTATTCCCAAAATCATTTTCTTTTTTCCTAATGTGAAAAAAACCCTTTTGCTCACATTAAATCTCAATTGCAATATTTAACATTAAACAATTCTACATTCAGACAAAATCAAATCATTATTGGGATTTTGTTCTTATGCTATATGTTATAAATTGATCTTCAAATTGTTTTATTTTTTTGGAATTTAAGCTGGTATGAATTCTTTGAAAGAGAGAATATCAGAGAAACTCTCGAATCTCTTCTCGGATTCACCATCTCACGTTGTAGATCAGCCGAATGAGGTATTCTTTTTGTTTTGGTTTCATTTTTGAAATCTTGATATGGTAATTTTATGTAGAATTATGTATATCCATATTTTTTTTTGTGTTTTTTTGATATAATGATGAAAGAACAATATAATGTTGTTTGGATCATCTATATAATATGAGAAATATAATTGAATGACTTGAACTTGAGCTGGGATTGGGGGTTTAGAGGCACAAGTTGGAACCTTGAGGTTGGAATGTTCTTGAAATGATTCAGAATTGAGGGAACTAATGTGTTCACTGGATTGAACTCCGTGAATTCGTCGTTAAGGAGAAGAAATAGAAGTAAGCTGTTGTTTTTTATGTTGTTTTGGAGCCAGGTAACAACGAGAACTATGATACAGGGGAACCAAAAGAATGCGGTAATATGATTCATCATTTGTTTGAATGAGAATTACTAGTAGATGAAATATGCGAGAAAAATCAGCAATAGAGAATATGATGGATTCTTTAAGCCAAATTTAAGAGGGCCTCGTTTGAGGGAAAATCTTAAGAGGGCTTCGTTTGAAGGAAAATCTTAAGAAGCCCTCGTTTGAGGAAACTAAAGTTGTTGACTTTGATCTGTGTGTGGTAATGTGGTTCAATCGGTTACCACAGAAAAAAAGTAATGGAAGCGGAGGCAATAAACAGGCAAACTATTAAGTCTCTGTACCGTGGTAGAATATTGAAAGAAGAATGTAATTGTTTGACTCATCTAGATAATGTGAAACTAATATAATTGACCGACTCATCTAGCTCGGCTTGAGTTTTATTCATAGAAACAATTTAGTGATAACATATGCAAGATAAACATAAAAGATACAATCTCTATCACTCTTGTGGGATAAGACTTAATTAGGTTTGGTTTAAGACGCAATGTGGTTATGTTGGTTTTAGATATTTTTTATTTTGAAGGTTGAAAGTGTTACAATTGATTTCTCTTATAATGGTTATGTTGACTTTGTGATATAGTTACAATTGGTTGTTAAATGTGTAGGGTAGCCTCTTTTTTAAAGAGGGGAGTTATTTGTCTTCTATTTCTCCTCAAACCCGGTTGAGCTTCAATAAGATCCCATCCCTTGATCGCACTGATGATAGGAGAACATTTAGTCCAAAGTATTTTTCTTGGAGAAGTAAAAGTTTCCCTGTACGAGATAAGCCCTTAGACCATGATTATGGAAATGATAACGGGGTTGATCGTGAAGAAAATGGAATTTGTAGACAATCAGGTCAAGCGAAAAAGGAAACGTTGCCTCCTTGTCCTGAAAATGGAGACTCGGAGTCAAAAAATAGTAATGATCGTGGTTCCAAAGGTTTAGCGGAAGCTCCTGAGTCCCGAAGCTTTGAGAGTTCTATGCTTAACCTAATGGAAGAATCTGTTTTCGTGACTAGGGAATTGTATGATTTTTTTGATTCATGCCTCCCCAATATCGTGAAAGGTTGTCAATGGGTTTCACTGTATAGGTAAACCTCTTCCACTTTCTTGAGCACCAAAAATCACTTTCCTTAAAATAATTGGAATTTAGTTGTGCCTGAATCGTTTGAATGAAGGGCAGTACAGTGACACATGGAATATCTCTTCGTACTCTCATCCGCAAGAGTAGCGAGCTTTCAGGTCCTTGCTTGCTGGTATAATCTATTCCCTGATACAATTAGAGCCATACATGAACTGCTAAACATGCTTTTAAATTTAGAAGTATGAACATCTGATCTTGTTTTGATGCACAGATTGCTGGTGACAAGAAAGGTGCTATATTCGGAGGTTTACTTGAATGCCCGTTGAAGACTACTGCAAAAAGAAAATATCAAGTAAGGACGTTTTTGAACAAGATGAATTTACTGTTGACCTAGTAATAAGATCTGTATAAGGATCAGGAATATTAGTTTCATCCTGGACTAATGTAATCTTTTTGCAATATCTTCGACAGGGAACAAGTCAGACTTTCGTATTCACAACTTTACATGGTGAACCGAGACTTTACAGGCCAACTGGTAAGCTTGCAGTCTATGATGCCAAAGCTATGTATTTGTCTTTGATAGTGATGTAGTGGAGTTCTCGAGGTTTTTTGCATCTCTCGGTCTAGGTTTTGTAGCTATATTGAAAGACCACATCAAGCTTCAGGATCTGGGGAATATTATGGTTGGTTGGAAGTGTTGTGGATTTTGTCCATTGTTGGACAATTGAAACAAATTGAGCGTGACAAAATAGATATCTAACATCATTGCCACCCGACTTCAGTTTTATGTTTTGACTAATTGGACTCTTCCTTTGCTTATTTAGTGTGTATGCTATTTAATTTTTAGCAACTATTAGGTTCCTTCATATCGTTGTAAGAAAGAAAAGGTCCCGATTACTTTCAAGAACATATCTATAGGTGAAACAACCTTCCAAAGAGTCAAGCTCCTATCATATTTTTCTTTCTTGTTGTGTTAGTGAGTGGTTATTTCTTGTGTTCCAATTGCCCCTCTTGATCATTACCAGTCTCATCGGCTCCCTTAACATTTTAGCTGAACTTTGGGTAAACATGTCGAACTAGTACTAAATTGAAGGATCCCGGGAAGCTTGTTGATAATGAAATGGAAGTGGCTTTTTTAAGTTCATTGACGTTAAAGGCTTCATGCACGTCGTGATGGTCACAATTGTGACCAGCACAGCGAGGTCTTCTGTCCAGCTTGTCACGTGACAAAAACTGGTCATTTTTTCTTCTATCCATGTGTGTGAGTCAAAATTGTAGGTTTTAAAATGAAAATGGAATCAGAAAAATGCGAAGTAAGCAGATTTTTGTGTCATTGTTTTGCTCTGATTTCCTGGTGATACTCTGCGTACTAAGCTCAATGATAAGTGATGTGTTTGCTCCCTTTTCTGTGCTAGGTGCAAACCGATACTATATCATGTGCACGAATAACTTGCTAGCACTTGGAGGCGGCGGAAATTTTGCGTTGAGCATGGAAGAAGATCTGTAAGACTTTCTTGTAGATCTCCAAAATAAAAAATTGTTTTATCTTTATGCCAACAATAATATTAATTAATGTTTGGATTTAGATTATGCGGAACCAGTGGACCTTGCGACACATTCGGGAACTTGTGCTTGGCACATGACCAAGAATTTGAGTTGAAAAATGTAGAGGTAAACTTTTTCTCTCTCACTGTTATATCTTGGATGGAAGAATTCTCATTGCATCTGGTTCATGTGAAAAAAAGGAGTTGGCTCAACATAGTATATATTGTATGTAGAGGTGTTCATGAGTCAAGCAAGATCGAGCGGCTCACTCAGTTAAGCCTGACCGAGCCGAGTTTTGCAGCTCTGCTTGGTCTTGAATGAGCTGAGCTTCAAGCCGCTAGCTCGGTGTGCTGGCTCGTTGGAGTTTTGCAAATTAGCAAAATATATTATTCAAAAGTAGTAGCATACTTCTAATAATTAAGGTAGTTTGTTGGTAGTAAAATTTATATATGTCAATTTTCCTTTTAAAAGTAAATTATTTATCTGTCGTGCAGTCAAATAAAGGTAAAGGACATTAATGATTAGTCTGGTAAACTAAAATTTATTTATGCTTAAATCGATCACGTTAAGATTTCAAACAAGGTATGGTTCAAGTAAGCCAGCTTGGGACTCATCTCAGGTTTTACTCCGCTACGTGAAAGCTCACCGAGCCTGACCTAATGGTCGATTATCCGAGCTAAAATTTTCTCAACTCGAGCTAACCTCTGCTCATGTAGACTCTAATTGTATGGACTTCTTCATAGATTTGAGAAGTTATGGTGCATCTATTTTATTGTTTACCATCTCTTTTGTGATTTTGCAGTTATGGGGGTTCAAGCATGCTTCTAGATACCTTTCCTGATGGAATCTCAGATATATTCTTTATTTGGTTCATTGGTTAATATCATTGAAAAAAATGTGTCTTCTCCTTCTGATATGAGGATGTTGTTGCAATTGTATAAGTTTCAGAGTAAAATTTGAGAATATATACTTGATTGTATCGGTTTTTATTGTGATGCCTTGTTAGGACTGGAACTCACGACCTCCAATTGTGGAGGTTGGATCGATAACCACTAAGCCAAGGTTTCAGGCAATATACTCATTAACGGCAGTAGTGATTTTGCATCATTTCGTAACTTGAGTGATGACCCGGGAAATTTTGAAACGTGAGTGATGAACTGAAATTCAAGCGAAAACGTGTATGATGAACAGTGCCCTTAATCCTTAATATTTTAGTATAAAGATTCGATTTTTATGCTTTTAGAAAAAAAAAGTTCGGATTTTTGGTATTTTTTCGGGTAAAACATAGTTTATTTAGTCGGGATTCTTCAATTTATTATACTGCATTCTGCATTTCCTCTAGATTTTGTGTTGATATTTTGGATTATAATGGAATTCTTGTTTGAGTGGTTCCTTCTGATGAATTTCAAATTGAAGTGCAGCAATATTTGTTGCTTGTGCTGTTAAGATTTATGAGAATTTTAGAAGAATGGCACATTTTGATGTTATTTTTTAACTTGGAACACCCAAACATAATTTTTACAAAAGAGTAGCACATTTCTAACGTTGTTAACGAGCCGGGTTCGAGCGGGTAACGAGTTACCCGCTTGGGTTTCAATTTACCGAGTCGGGTAATTACCCGGTTCTAACGAGCCGGGTAGCAAATGTATTATCCTCGTATCGCTCGATAAGGACACAAGTGGGTACCGACCCGGGTTTTTTTAGCCGGGCGACGAGCGGGTTTCGGGTTATCCCCAAATTTCTATTTAAAACTTTTATTTTTGGGGTTCTCTTCAAACATA
Source organism: Echium plantagineum (assembly GCA_003412495.2). Classification (NCBI taxonomy): domain Eukaryota; kingdom Viridiplantae; phylum Streptophyta; class Magnoliopsida; order Boraginales; family Boraginaceae; genus Echium; species Echium plantagineum. The sequence continues at coordinate 24,029,986 of CM016565.1, forward strand.
TTTAATTGTTGAAATGCAAATATGAGAATTCTTTTCAATACTAATTTTATCTTGGTCATTTGAAGTTCAATATGATTTTAATATAACATATATTACATATAAATATACAATATAAAAAATAAACGAGCGAGGAATCGAGCGGACCCGGGTTTTTTGATTCGGGCATCGAGTAAAAAAAATTACTCGAGTATCGCACTATAAGAATACGAGCGGGTAACGGACCCGGGTTTTCCGAGTCGAGTAACGAGCGGGTTACGAATTACGCGGTCCTATAACAACACTATACATTTTCATATTAATTGACTATTTTACCCTGAATGATAAAACTCTATTGTCCTTCATATTCCTCCTCTTCTCTAAATCCTATTTTCCTTCATCTTCTTCAACTTTTCTACCACCACCATGTTGCCACCACCACGTCAAACTACAACCACCATGCTGCCACCACCATGTCAAATTACCACTACCACGCGGCCACCACCCCGCCGCCCATCGTCCCCCGTCCCCGTTTTCAAAATCGCCCCCACCCCTACCCCTGCTCGAATCGGCCACCACCCATTTTCGAAATTGCCCCCCACCCCTACCCCTGCTCGAAATCCGGCCACCACCCTCCACCTCTTGCTAGATTTCGAATTGGGTTTAGCTTTAGTGGGCATTGGTATTGAAAGATTGTTTTGAATTGGGTTTTTGTTGGGTATTACTCTTGACCTCCGGAAGGCATCAAAAAAATATATTGTGTGTTTATATTACCGATTTAGTTACAACAAGAAGAACCCTAATCAAGAAATGAAACTAAATGTGGTTTCTTATATATAATTGTGAAAGAAGATTATGAGATTGTGATGGCAACTTAGAGATGTGAAGAAGAAGAAGAAGAAGAAGAACAAGATGAAAAATGATTCTGAATTAGGAATATTTGGAGGTGCTTGTTGGTGGTGGTGAAGTAAATAGTGATGGTGGGGAAGGTTTGGTGGTAGTTGGCATTAAAAAAATTATTTTAATTTTAAGGGTAAAATAATCTATTTATATGATAATGATGCTTCTTTTTGCAAAAAATATGCTTGCGTGCTCTAAATTAAAAAATGACACCAAATGGTGTCATTCTTTCAAAATTCTCTAAGATTTATCACACTGCATTATGCATTTGTTCTCGATTAGTGCAACAAAAAATCAAAACCAACAACAAAAAGGTCAACAAAATTAAATCTCAAATTGAAGTGCAGATTCAGTTCAACAAAAACGTCATTTGTAAAATATTATGGGGCGGGGAGGGGGGGGGGGGAAATCGATTGGAAGGGGAAAACAGTTTTTTATGGGTAAATATGCTAGTGATATGCAAAAAAAAGGGTGGGTGCTTCAAGTTTAAAAAAAACCTTGAAAAAGTGTCAACCAGCCAAAATTTCCCCAAAATTCATTTTATTAACTTTCAACGATTACATCTCATCATATTTAGAGTTGTAAGACAGAACAAGAGCCTTAGATTCCACATTTCTTGTTTCTATACGCGAATTGAACATAGACAAATTTGTCCAGGAAAATCCAATTTACCAAAAATACAAGAGATGGTGCAACTGTTGGCTTTTACTTGACACTAAAATACCCGATAATGGTAAGCATCAATAGCTGGATACTTTAAGCATCAGCTGGAGTAACTATATGACGAAGGCGATGATGCCCTAACATTTTATATACTTAATCAAACGTGCTGCGTACGTACATGAAAAACTGTGGCTTTGTTGGATTTATTACAGATAGCACATCTCTCATCCATGAAAGTTTTCGAGGCGTGTAGGTCACAATGCCACCAGCCAGTTGATTTAAGAGAACGAGGAGTAATTATTAGCGTATATATTATTGTACTTTTAGGTTATTAGTCTTGTATCGGGCTTTGTACACATATATAAACCTAAAGCTAGCTTTGTGTATAAATAAACATATACTGTGTATATATTGATCATCAAATAATATTACATCTTTCGGAGATTAAAAAAAGAAAAAAAAAATCCAGCTATCTCATGTAATTGATTTCCAATGGCCGAATACTATCAAACTTGGCCCCTTGCAGCTCGCACCTGGCAGCCTAGACGGAACATGCCAGCAAGGACAGACAACATGCAGCAGCCCTGGGGATGGCTATAATACCCGACCCAAAGTGGTTGATGTGATATGCTTGATATGATTTGATTGGTACTACTCATACATCAAGATGCATCTTCTTTTCGGTAACTCAACTCATAAGAACTCCAAAGTTAAGCGTGCTTGACCTGGGGTAATTCTGGGATGGGTGACCCATTGGGAAGTGTCCTGGTGAGCACGTGAGTGAGGACAAAACGTGCTGTAAAGACCCGTGGTGGTTTGTGAGGCTAGTCCATCAAATCAAGTAACGTTCCGACCCAGTTTTCGGGGTGGGGCGTTACAATGGCCTAACAGCCTGTGGCCAGTCTCACATGCCCCATGTCCATTACCAATATCTAATTGGAATCGTCCAGGCCACTCTCGTCCAGGTCCTCTTGGGCCTCTACTCACTTCTTCAAGCTCATTCCGTGACAGAACAATCTCTAAAAAATAGAGCATATATGTTTCCACTGAACACATGAAGTAAGTTAATCATACATTATCATGCTCCAATACCTCCAAAAAGTCTCTTAAGTAAGCACGGTAACAGACAGGTCGGAGTTAGAAGCTTAATCATGGGGATAAAAATTATGAAGAACTAACTAATACAGTCAACTCACTACAATTAAAAAATGACCTTTTGCTACCACAACTAAAATTTTGATGTTTATAAGCTTCGACACTATGGTTAGTGATATTTAAACTGTATGTGTGGTATGACAGAGTTACATTTTGTTTATAGAGGTGTGTTATTGTTTGTATATTGATAAGATTGGAGAAAATGAGTATTTAACACTGTTAAGATGCACACCCACATCGGATATCGGTGTCCTCCTGGGTCAATATATGAGATCTTGGGCTACTCCCCCTATTGCCAATTGGTTTTAGAGTGGAATCCGGGAGACTCTTAACATGGTATCATGAGCCAGGCCGGAGTTAATGAGGCACGTGTAACCCCGCCGATGTTGTTCCGGCAATTAATACCGGAGAGGAAAGTTCCGCCGATGATTGGGTTACCCGTGTTGCCGGAACAACATCGGCGGGGTTACACGTGCCTCAATAACTCGGGCTGGCTCTTGATACCATGATAAGAGTCTCTGGGGTTCCACCCTAAAATCAATTGACAATAACAAACACTTCTCATGTCCATAAGGATGTTATCGGTTCACTTCGATCATTTTTTTCGTAGGTTTTTATAAAAAAAACAACCATATCGATTGAAAAATTAATTCGGTATGAATAAGTTCAGTTGATATCAATTTTCATATTTAGCCGGTCGGTGAATAACATAATATATTAAAAAAAATAACATAATATATTAAATTATTACTCTTGATAAGACATAATATTAAATTATAAGTTACTTTCAAGATTAGGATTTTGTGCTTTTGGTTTACCCTAGATCTTAGGGTGGTTTTATTCTTACTTTAAAAGATTGTGTAATACTTTACTTTTAGAAATTTAGACGTTAAATGAAACATCAAAAAAAAATATACCAAATATAAATATCTTAGAACAATTTTTTGATGTTTTTTCAATCATTTCGGTTCAGTCTAATATTTTTCCGACCAAATTTGTTAAAATTCGGTTCGGTTCTATCCGACTTTTGATATGGAAGTTCTGCAGGCAGTTTGTCACTTGCAATGGAAGTTCTCAATCACTAGTTTATTGAAAACAATTATAAAGAAACCTCACCAATTATTAAAAACAGCCATGATGATGAAGTGAAATTAAACAACATTAAAACACACAAAAACTGTGTTAAATTTGTCAATCAACAAGCTCAATCTTGATGCCTCCAATGGAGACAGCTCCACCATTGTTTCTTGGGACCAAAGTCACCATAATATTTTCATCACCTTCAGTGTCCAAATCCTCCATAACCTCAGTAATAGCCAATCTCAACTTGGTCTTAATCTTCTTCCCACTCTTATGTTTGTGTGGAACATTCACAAAACTCCCAGCAAACTCACTCTTATCAGGTGAACTTTTAGGATCATCTTCATCATTGATGAACACATCAAACTTGGCAAAAACATCTGTGTCCACTTCGATCCCTTCGATCACGAGGACTTCTTCCTTCTCGTCCTTCTCCTTCTTGCTTCGTTTCTTGGTTGGCCTCTTTACCATGAATCTCAGTGTTTTGTCCAGAGTTGCTGGAAGGACATCTTTTGGTCTGGGGGCATCAGCAGCATTGGCAACTCCAGCCTTCTGTAGCTTCTTCACGGGAGCAGAAACGCGAGGAGTGGGACGGCTCTTTAGCCAGGGGATTTGAACGTTTTGGTATGTGTAGCCAAGCTTGGCAGTGTCGAGTGTATCCTTGACTCTGATTCGGACCAACTTCGCGTTTTCGTCATAGAAGAGGAAGGAGGCATTTAGCCAATCAGGGTCGGTGAAATCTTGGCGTCTGCCTCCAAGAGTTTTCCAAATTGACCACATTCTGTCACAGTTGGAGTGATGAGCATAGAAGAGAGGATCCCTTCCAGCTGAGTAGAAGTTTCCCATGTTTTCGAAGTTTGGCTGGGTTCGATCACCTGACCAGAGGTGAACAGGGCCGTGGGGGATACCCTCCAGGGAACCCCCACCAAGATCAGGCTGATCCCCTGCGCGGTAAGGCATTCCGTGGAACAACTGAGCACTGTTGGAATTGGAAACCATTTGTCTATACATTATGGTTAGATTCTGATTGATTTGTTCTTGATTGCTGATAACAGCATCGGTTCCGTTGAAATCCAAATCAATCAGTGCAGGAGGCTGATGACTCGCATCACGAAGAACATCGTAGAGGGAGGAATTTGGATCAGCATACATTCCTGGAAGTTGCATGCCTCCAGGGGCATCCCAGTTCCAGTAAGGCATAGCAAACGTCGGATCATTAAGCATTTTCTGACAGATCCTTTCGAAGAAATATAAGTACGCTCTATGGAACGGGAAGAATAGCCACGAGAGGTGAACTTGGAGTTCCAAATCAGGGAACCCTACTTGATCATAAGCACCATCACAATAAGCACAATGTACATTGGCTTGTTGAGTGAAGCTTCTTGGATCATCAGCTGGAAGAGCCTTCATAAGCTCTATCGCTTTCTTGAACTTTTCGGTATAGGTTTTGTCAGCTAGATGTGCAGCTGGCCTAACACGAAGCTTCTTCGTCGTTGGGGGTAGTTTGAAGTCAAGAATGGTTGATGTTGCCATTGGAGGGCAACAATTTGTTGGCTCTGCCCCTTCCGGCAAATCGGCCGGACCACATTTGGTCATATCAGGGGCTTCAATGGGTGCTGCAAATGCATTAGGGTCAGAAATGTTGAGATTTGCAGCACTATATAAGCCTCCTAATCCAATCAGGAGATTTCTTCTGTCCAATCTTGGAGTTGGTTTTTGGTCATCATCTAGGGCTTTGCATGAGACATTGGGAACTAATTTTCTGTTCTTGATTGATGAGATTGGGAGGGAGTTTGATGTCTTTGCAAAGAAAGGGTAAGAGCTTTGTCTAGTGTAACAGGTTGCAGGTGAAGAAGCATTAGGGGTTGGAATAGATGCCATCTTGTGGTATCATATTGAGGGGTTAGAGCTTATGTTTATATAGACTTCTATGAAGATAATAAAGAGCAAATGGTTGGAATGGTCCCCGAAAACGGATTTAGGTTGACTTTTGGGCATCGAAAGTATAAAAGTTGCAACTCAGTCGACGATATTGGTCAACGGTTGAAGATTGGTCCAAAATTTAAGTAAGGCGGTAATTTTTTACGCCACAATGGCCATTGTAGAACCTCCTAAGCTAATTCTATTATTACCGTTCTAACTTATTAACAACGTTAACGCGTGTAACTACGAGGGGCGTGGGCCTTTAACATTTAACAACGCCATTAAATTTTGGACCAGTCTGGAATCGTTGGCCAATATCGTGAACTGATTCGCAACTTTTGCACTTTCAGGGACCAAAAGTCAACCTAAACCCATTTTCTGTGACAAGCAATTTGCTCAGATAATAAAGGTGGTACTAGCCCCAGGCATAGGTCAAGTGGTAAAAAATTTGAAGTGAGTAGTATCACGCCATGTTTTATGCACTGTGTGTGTTCGAGTCTCACTCCTATGAGGTAAAATTTGTTGTGGAATTGGTTAACGGACAACCTCAAACGTCCACACCATGCACCTACTCACATCCCACAATTGACCTTTTCACGATTCTTAGCATGGATCGACGAGGTCTTTAATGTTGCGATTCAAATTTCGTTTTCTAAAGTGATAGTCTAGCTAGTGGCATGGGGTTAATATTATTTCCTGCTGTATGTAAATATAACTGTACCACTACCACTTTATTAATTAGTTACATCTGAAATCGAGTTTAGTTTAGTTTTTTCAAAACATAGATATATGTGGACGGTGATTATATATATATGATTTTGAGAATAAATATTCGTCAAACCATAAAGTATACTTACCACTAGTCCACTACACCTATCACTTTGAATTACTAGAAAATGGAAATTACGTATATGTACTGTGCATGCACGAAATAAATGACCAGTGGTGGACGGTTATATATTCACCGATGTTCACTCGAACATGTACTTTTTATAAAAATTAATAATCAAATAGGTATAAAAATAATACTACCTCCATCCCTAAATATAAGAACCATTTATTTTTTCATACACTATAAGAAAATTCAAATTCCTCTCACATTTTAAATTTTCCCTCCAACACTTTGTTTCACAAATGAGACTTAATTAAGGGATTTCCTAAAAAGAAAAATGGCCCTTACATTAAGGGATGGAGGAAGTATTAATGTAAAAATTCGTATTTAAATTTACATTTGAATACTTTGTTTTTTTGTAAATTTGTGATGAATTATCAATTCAATGATATTACAAATAATGAATATATAGAGAAATTTCTAACTAATAGCCAACTAGAGTAAAATATGAGACGAATTTCTCGGCACCATGGTTTGAACCCAAAATATCTTGCATGAGCCGTTGGGCCAGATGCCACTAGCTTACTAAACCGTCAGCTATATTTAAAATATCGAACAAACACTTTAAAACACCTAAATCCACTATCGATGATGACCGTCTAATGTAGATGACCGTCTAATGTAGATGCTAAAAGTTGATAAGCATAAACAAACTCAAACACCAAATCCAATATATTAAGAAGACAATTTGAGCAAGCTAAGAATAATCATGGCATCTAAAACCATATTCTCCCATTTGGCTTTAGTTTTCTATAAAAGCCATGATGGATTTGGTATACAATTCATTATTCATATATATTCAATATTTCAAACAGAAAAAGTTGAGGCTGCTGAGAACATATATTTTTCTTATTATAAAGATGACTTTAGATAACGTTGAATATTAAAACTGCATATGAAGAGCACTAATTTGAATTTATGAATGATCATATGATTCAATAATATAATATGATATGTTCACACTCGAACAACTACAACCTAATCCCTTTTATTAGTGTAACAATAGCAAGTGTTATTATTTAATTACTATAGAAAATTCTTCTTTCCAGCACACGATGTTGGGTCTCCACAAGCATCATTATTGCAATCTTTACAGATATTACCACTTCATTAAAGATCAAATTGGTGAAATGGTCCCCGATAGTACGACCGAGTTGTACTTTGGTCCCCAATAGTTACACGGAAAGTTGCAGTTTAGTCCCCACGTCAAGTTTTCCGTTAACATTTCAGGTTTGAGCATTAAAATTGGGGTAAAAATACAATTTTTAAGATTTAAAGTTGATTTTTTGTCCCAACTGGTACCAAAATAAAACTCCACAACCCCCTCCCACTAAAACTCCCTTTCTTCCTCACCTCAATTAGGGTTGTGGAGACATCTATAGGGGAAAAAAAATCAACTTTAAGTCTTAAAAATTATATTTTTACCCAAATTTTAATGTCTAAACCTGAAATGTTAACAAAAAACTTGGCGTAGGGACTAAAGTGCAACTTTTTTGCCACTTTTGGGGACTAATGTGCAACCGTGTAACTATTGGGGACGAAAGTGCAACTCGATCATACTATCGGGGACCATTTCAGCAATTTTCTCCTTCGTTAAACCCCAATAAGTAGTAGGTGGGATGGAGTTTAATATTAAGAGATTTCGGAACTCTTTACATAGGATATGAAATTATTATTTTTTCTAAGTTGTAACATAGTACTTGTTAAAAAATATTCTATAATAAAATGTATTCTTATTTTATCATCTAACATAGTACTTGTTAAAAAATATTCAATAATAAAATGATTGTCTTAAATTTAGAAAATGTTGGGTATAAATAATTTAGGGCCGTGAACAAACGTAAAAGGTTCGATACGGCTCTCATTATTTGGTTCAAAATCAAACAGTTTCATTTAGTTCGGCTCGCATATTAATAGAGAATTGTTCCTTATTTATACTGTAAAGTCCAGAAAAATCACATCCACTTCATATCTCTTCATTTCCTACTTTTACTCATGAGTCATCTCCCTCTCATCCGCTTAAATATCCAATCGCATCGAACATTTTTGCCAACCAAACCGAACTTGTTCACATAGTTCGCAATAGTTCGATCCGGTTCGACATTCTGCGAACCGAACTCAAACATAGTATAGTTTGCTCCGTTTACACCTTTAACTATTATATTTGTTATGAAGACTTCACTAACATTTAAATTGGGTTGGTCTTGCTCGTTAAGTTTGGTTTACTGTTGATATTTTGTAGTATATATATACTGTGTTTAGAAAAGTATATTTGGATTAAAGTAAAAATTAATGAGTAAACAATATAACTCATATTCAAAAAAATGTTTAGTATGATATACATGTACATATATTAATTTCTCACCTTCTAACATACTTTTTTTTTTTGTAAATTAGTGATAAAGTGAATTTTAAATCCAAAATCTTTTGGTCACTAACAAGAGCCTTTTTCTACTAGGCTATTCGATTAACTCCACATTCTAACGTACTTATGTGCAATAGTAGAAATCTGTAAAATATTTGTCAAATTAGAATCGGTCAGTTGAAGAAAAATCAATAATAGTATAAGATATTTAACTAAAATTGATTTCTGTAGTGGACTAACTAGCTAGAGGTTGTGTAACGCCCCGCCCCACGAATTGGGTCGGAACGTTATTTGATTTGATGGATTGGCCTCACAAACTAGCACGGGTCTCTCAAGCACGTTTTGTCCTCACTCACGTGCTCACCGGGACACTTCCCAGTGGGTCACCCATCATAGAATTACCCCAGGTCAAAACGCTTAACTTTGGAGTTCTTCTGAGTTGGGCTACCAAAAAGAAGATGCATCTTGATGGTATGAGTAGTATCAATCAAATCATATCAAATCTATCACATCGCCCACTTTGGACCGGGTATTACAATCCCATATGTGCACAAGTAAAACTCAATTGTGTAAATGCTTCATGTTAGTTGATAAAAATTCTTTTATGTGTTCGGTATATTTTTTACACAAGAAAAATACTCGCTCGCATTTCCGTACATTGATGGTGTGAAAATAATGTCGTGAAAATATGCAGGTAATTGTCAAAATGGTCCCAGTAAGTGAGTCACTATTACACTTTGATCCCCGTAAGTGTCACCGATGCAATGTAATTAAGTGTGTAGTTGGTATTGACATGGTCCCTAAATTAACTATTGCGTTGGTTGCAATAAGGAATGAAAATTTAAGTCTATTTTGGGGTTAAAATTACTAATTTATTTAATAATATCTTGGGGCAAAACCATAAATGCGACCCCCTTATCTTTAAAGTGTAGTATTTGAGGTAATTTTGGTAAAGGAGGAGAGGAAGTGTAAGATGACATAAAGTTTAAAATATTTTTAGTTGTCTCAAATATTTATAAAAATTATAAAAATACCCCAAAAAGTAAGTCTTAACCATTAACAATTAACGGAACCACAAAATTTAGAGACTATTTTTGCACCAACTACACATTACCGAGCGAAATCATTTAGGTATCGATGTTTCTCACGAAATTAAAAATGCAAGTGTATGTGAACCACTTAGGATCATTTCATTAATTACGTCTCCCACGCTGTATAGCTCAAATGGTCACGGACTTCTCTATAAAAGTGTGTTTCACCAGAAGTGTGTGGGTTCGATCCACGGTAGATGTATGAGTAACTCTGCATTTGTTCAAGGGAGGACTGCTTGTGGGTGATTACCCAAACTCTCGACACTGTTGCGGTAGAGTACATAACGACAAAAGATAAATTCCGAATTACCTCCTCTGTTGATAGATGAACTAATTAAGCGGGACGCCTATAATGAACATATATCTTTTACTCCCTCCGTCCCTAAAAGATTGTCACATTTTGATTTTTGGTAGTCAACAAAACACGATTTAAAACATAAATATCTATTATTATACATGCGAAAAAAATTATAAAAAGTTAATATTTCAAAAATATATATTGAGACGAATCTAACAAGGTTCCACAAGACTAATTTATAATGTTTGACTAACACAAGTCAAAATGTGACAATCTTTTAGGGACGGACGGAGTATTAATTAGTAATTACCTCTCAAAACATGTGTCACAAATACATTGAATGTTAGAAACTAAAGGAGCGAATATTGGTTCTTCCAAAGCTCACAACTTTCAATGTTTATTTAGTCCAAAACCATATGCACCACATGCAACTTGTCCATCATCCACTGGTTAATGGTTTTCTATGTAGAAAACCCTAGAGTCTGGTCGTCTGGGTATATAATTTTATAATATGCTGGAACTTTTTTGGTTCTGTTACTGTTTTTTTTCTTCTTCTTAATTGGGATTATATTCTTGGAAGAGATAGACAACTAATGCATACGTTTAGATCGATCTCTAATTTGTTATTGAGTTAATTTGTACCTAATCCATACATGTATGATATTCTGATGGACCTCTATCGATTGTTGATTTAAATTGGGCTTTGAATGTAATAATTTTTTTTTTTTTTTATAAATTAACGATGAATTATAAATATAATGATATTACAAATAATGAATATAGAGACTCCTAACTAATAGTCAGTCAGAATAAAATATGAGACAAATTTATCTCGAACATGGTTTGAACACAAGACCTCTTTCATGAAAGAGTTGACCCAAATACCATTCGGCTATTAAACTATCCACTTTCGATGCAATAACTTGAGCTTAACGGAGCCGAAAATTACTTAAAATCAATTTATTAGGAGAATGAGTCATTATATTAGGAAAATGATCAAAGATAATATGTGCAAGTTATACTTTGGTCCCCCTAAATGTATGATTTGCGCAAATGGTCCATAATATTGGCGTAAATTATGTTGTTTAGTCCATCTTCTGACGGAGACATTAAATTTTGATGGAAATAGGGGTCCAATGGAATTTTTAAAACAACAATATTCCTCTAAAATGGTGAACTTTAATCTCTGATATTCGTTGAGAATGTGCACTTTAGTCCCTTTTTACGTCAAAATGTAATGCCTAACTCAAAATAGAGACTAAAGTACACCATTTCGGCCAATACTAAATAAAGAACATTTGCGCAAGCCGAATATTTACAGAGACTGAAGTGCAACATACACATTTTATCTTGAACCATTTGATCAATTATCTCTTATATAAATCACCTATTGTCTTTCACATACTTCCTTAATTTTAGAATGACACTTCTTAGCTTCAATACCTTCGTTATGATCACCTGAATATAAGTTGGGGAATTATACAACAGGAAACATTATAGATGGAAAAATCTATAATTTATTTTTCACTCTAAAATCAATTAGAAGAATTCCAAATTCATATATATTTAAATATGAATGACCCGTATTCCATTTAGTCTACAGATCAGATCATCATATTAGCTGTTGTATATGAAACTTTCACCTGGTTTTGAGCATAGTGAACAGGGACGGACGCAAAAAATAATATAAGAGGTAGCACAATTATTAAAACGTGGAATCATTAAAAAAAAATTTAAAAGTCAATACAAAAGAGTACGACAAGCATATTAAAAAAATTCAAATTACAATTGACCACAATGCTTTGTCATGCTTTGAAACCTCTGTATGATAGTTTCATTTGACACAATTGAATATATTGATTATCAGAACGACAACGGTCTCAGAAGCAACTCAAAATTGATCAAAGACGAATAAAAAAAACACATTTTATATAACAAATTTACCAATAAATTTCTATTGAAAACTACAATTGTGGCACACACAAGAAAGAAAACTCAAATTGATCAACCCAAGTCACAAAATCGTTTCTTTTGAAAAATATATGCATATAAATCTAAATAGAACTTTCTTACTTATTCAAAACAACAAATTTTATCATAATTTGAAACAAAACATTAGCATTAATAAAAAAATTTGATATGGTGTGGAGATAAAAAAAAAACTTACCCGTAACTAAGGGTTAAGATAAGTCTTGGAAGTTGGATTAATAGTAAAGAGTCCATGTTGCTATATTATATAATTCAAACTAACATATGTATTAATATAGTACCTAATGTTTTAGATTATTAAGGGTATAAAAGTTTTACTCTCTCCGTTCTTTTTTATTTGTCTTTCTAGCCATTTGAACATAAATTAAGAAAAATAAGAGTAGCCAAAAAAGCACATTGGAAATGTAAAATGACAATCAATTGAAACTATATAATTGGTTTGTTAATAACTTCATAAGAAAAAATAATCAAAGAGTACATTGAAAATGTAAATTTATAATTAATTATGTTAGGAAGACAAATATTTACAAACAAAAAATAAAGACTAGAAATACAAATAAAAAAGAACGAAAAGGTATAAATTTTATACTAGGGGTAAAATAGTAATTTCAGGTGTCAAAAGCTAGAGGAGCACGTGCTACCTCGTGCACCCCTCTACATCCGTCCCTGATAGTGAACCTAACAAAGTATATCGCCTGCGTAAATCTTTGTACGGACTAAAACAGACACCTCGTTTTTTGTTTGCTAAACTTACGAGTGCTTTGACTACTTATGGTTTTACTCAGTCTTGGTCGGACTATTCATTGTTCTCCTATATTCGTAACGGCCTGCAATTACATGTTCTTATCTATGTTGATGATATGATCATTTCAGGTACCGATTTGACTATTTTAGAGACATTCAAACGGTATCTTAGTACATGTTTTAATATGAAGGATTTGGGGTGCTAAAGTATTTCTTGGGCATAGAGGTGGCACGAAGTGGTGCAGGTATTTCTCTATGACAAAGAAAATATGCTCTGGATATTATTAATGAATGCGGTTTGTTAGATTGTCGTCCTGCAACTTTTCCAATATAATGGAGCCAAATCACAAGCTTGGTGAACAGTTCAATTAATGTACATCTTGATATAATGTGTGTATGAAGAAGTGATGAAGAGGTAGTCGATACATATATAGGACTAGTAATCATAATTTTTTGTTTGTTATGCCCTGTTTATGTTATATTTTACTTTTTGAATTTAGATATTATAACTTTTAATTAAATTTTTAATATTTTACTTTTTTAATTTATTGAATGACATTAATTATTTTGTATAAAATTTTAATATTTATTAAATTATATTTATACTCCCTCTGTTTGTTTTACTTGTCGTTTTAGACTTTGGCACAAGAATTAAAGATTTCATATTATTTACTTGAATAGCCTCATTTATTGTAGGAATAAACAATAACATCTCAAGTTCCAAAACAAAAATATAATAAAAAATATAATACATGTTCATTTAATGACAAGCTCAAAATAGGAAAACTAAATCAAAAAGTGTTCTGGAAATGTAAAACGACAAGTAAATAAAAACAATTTTTTTTTCTCAAACGACAAGTAAAAAAAACGGAGGGAGTACTATTTATACTTTAGATTATAATATTTATACAACTGAATTGTTTAGTAATTTATATATAGGAATGAAGTATGCTATGAGGCAATTTTGTCAATTCGACTTAAATTAAGTCTTTTTCTGTGAACAGTTATCGAACACTTAAATATTTAATTATTCAGATTCGGTTAGCATTGATATTCAGACATTCAGTTTTCAGTCACTTGTTGTCAGACTTCAGACTACATATTCATATCAGACATTCAGTTTTAACAAACAGGCCGTAAGAAAATATCCGATACTAACTAGTAGAAGGGTTCCCGCACCAGAGATCCCTGGGGAAGAGGATCAAGTTAGCCCTTGCAAACAACTTAAAAACTATGTTTACAACGGATGGTTTGGTGTTTTGGTGATCCCGACCTTATTGACCGCAACTTCCAACTTCTGTATTTATTATCGTCCAATACTGCGCTCCTTTTGAGTTTTGGTGATCAATCGATTAAACATCGTAATAATATATTACAAAAAGGACAATTTGTGCATTATACAATCATTTATTCCAAACAATTTTTCTAGAAAAATTCCTTCACCCTCAACACAATTTACACACGCCATACACACCATTCATTTTTCCTCCACCCACAAATTATGCAACAATTGATTCTTGCATATAATTCAGCCAATTTTCTTGCCCAACACAAATTCGGGGAATTTTGAATCCAATAGCAGTTTGATGGCATTCTGTCGACGTCCATGTTGTGTCGATTGAATCATTTTTTTAAAAATAAATATTATTTTATATATTAGTAATATTCAAATATTTTTGTTACTATATATATTTAGTTACACAAATACCTTGCGTCATATTATTAAAATATAATTTATTCTTATATAATAATAATGTCTAATATTTTTAAAAAACAAAAATTAATTTTGTATTACATATTATCATCTAGTATTATCAATTACTAATGACATCATTGTACATATTCATGTCATTCCGACGATCTACGAAAATACAATTACGCATTACTTCAAAGGCATGCCCAAAAGGTACATTAGTAATTGACATAAACAGATATACTATAATATGGAAAAAAATATGTAAACAAACGTGGCTTAATTGTTAAAGGGAGTAAAATATGGAAACATTTAAAGGGAGTAAAATCGACAAAAAATTAAAAGGGAGAAAAATACGGAAACAAATGTTGCAAAACGGTTGCATTTAATTGAAAATTAAATTGGGCGTGTATTTCACACCACTATAAGGAGAGTGGGGCTTAATTTCTCATTTAAAAATCAGATTTTCCCTTCCACATTTACCCTCATTCAATCTCAACCACAAAACACTAATCCAA
Organism: Echium plantagineum; assembly: GCA_003412495.2. Taxonomy (NCBI): domain Eukaryota; kingdom Viridiplantae; phylum Streptophyta; class Magnoliopsida; order Boraginales; family Boraginaceae; genus Echium; species Echium plantagineum. The sequence goes on from CM016565.1 coordinate 24,045,273, forward strand.
CGGTTACCAATAGGTTATCACTAGAATAACACATTTGAGTTATCACATATGAAAAAACTCAATAGATAACTACTAGTATTGATAAATAAACTAGTATTTCCAAATAAACTATTACTCTTATACTAGCTATTTTCAAATAAACTATTTATTATAATAATATTTTACATATTATATAGATAGAAAATTAAAAACATCTTACATGGCATAATAAAATGTATACTCAAAGATTGAGATCCTCAATTTAAAGACCCCTACTCTCGGTATGATGTCAGAGTTATTCGTGGGATGTGTCTCATCAAATCAAGAGACTAGAGCTTGTATGTTAACCACTTCAAAACAAAGTTAATTCGCTCCGGCGGGAATCAAACCCAGGGCTATAAAGATGTATAGTTGTCCATATCTAAGCACAGACTCAACCTTAGTACTTGAACAACAAATTTTCACAAGGTCTAAGAAATTAAATCAAAGCCTGGAAAATAATGCGGTTGCAAATGATATCTTTATTGATGATTAATTTGAATGCGATGTGAGTCACAATCTATAATATTCCTTTGATTCTCCTACAATTTGAAGATAAGGGTTTTAACAACTTGTTCTTGAACTTCTGAATTTGTTGAATACTTGAATGTTTGAAGCTTGAATATCTTGAATATATGAAGATTTGTTCTTGCACTTGATTGTTGATGAATTCAGATGCAGGTTGAATGCTGAGAAAGTGTTCTCTGATTTATAGAGTCTTTATCTTCTTCTGCTTTGTATCAAACCTTGCAAAAATCTAGTCCCCCAAATGAATGAGAATGCCTCTATTTATAGACAAACGGATCAATGAGCTTGGGCTTTGACTTGGCTTTGGACTTGGGTCTTCTTAATAATTATTCTTTTAATTTAATAAAAGAATAATTATATGATGATTTGTTCGATTTATATCTTTTTATTTGTTTCAGACATAATTATCTGTTACATTAATTATTTTAACGTATTTATCTATTGAAAACAATTATTTATTATGATCCCGATATTTCATATATCCGACCATAATTGGACGATCCAAGATTCTGTGCGGCTTTATAATTTAGTAATAAACGCCACATGTAATCTTTTAACTGGGCCATGCGATTTAATTAACTAAATTCCAAGCTATAATTTATTGACTTGGAATTTAATTAATTGATTTAACTTGGGTATTTATTGAATAAAAATTTCATTATCAACAGTAGTCCGTCTATTTTTTTTAACCTATTGTTTGGAATCCAACTTTGAAAAGTTTGACCATTAATTGTTATTAGTTAATAAGAAATAATATAGTCACGTTATGGATCTTATTAAATTCGTGTCAATCTATATTTCTGAAATATCAACTTTTTATAACTTTTACATGTGTAGATTTAGATATATTTTCGTTTTAAATCATATCTCGTTGACCGTGAAAAGTCAAAACAATAGCTTATAAAAAATAGAGGGAGTATTACATAAAGAGAGTTATGCGTGAACCATATGCACTATCAAGTTTGCATAATAGACTACATGAAATTTAGTTGAGGACGGAGAGTCGGAACTTTTAATGAGCATTAAAATTAAGTTTAAGTCTTAAAAAAAAAATTGAATTTCTAATCGTGTGTTGGTGTTAAAAAATGCAACGAAATAGTTAACATGAGAATTACTCTAGAACATTTTCGCCATTTTCCAGAGATTAAACTGTAACCATACTATTACTTTTTTTTTTGTTGTAAATTAGCGATGAGATGAGTAATCGTATTACTATTAAGAACCAAATTGCAAAGTAATGACATAATCTAAAGCAATTTCAAATATGTCCATTGCAGGATATCAATAAACCAACTCATTATTCAATTTTACTGTTGATGGCTGCTATAGATCAAATATAGTAAAATCTAAGAAGATGCTTAACTGCACATAAAAATTGAAAGAAAAAGTCAAAAGAAACAATACCAACTATCAAGTCCATGTTTCACTTTTTTGTTATTCCATGTTTGGGAGTAGATAAGTTTAATTTACATAGGCTTCGTCCGAATCGATTACAGTTCTATTAAAATATTTTTATGTTATTAGAATTTCTCTTATTATATAAATATTACAATAAATTCCTAAATTTTATATAAATTACATGATCATACTTTAAAAAAAATTATAATAGAAAAATATTTATTGGCTATAACTTTCTACACGTAACTAATAGCAAGATGAAGCTAAGTAGCAAAATATATAATAAAAAAGTAAGGGAAAAGTAAGCAAATAAATCATGTAATCCAGCAAATACATCACATGCTAACGCTCGAAAGTTTTTCTACATGATTAAAATAACGCCTTCAAAAAGTCATTATTGTTCAATATTATACTTCAATTGCATGCCATGTTTTATTGATGATTTTATAAACATAATAATTAGTATTGAGATACTGACTTAATCAAATAGTCTAGTAAAAAACATTTTGCCAGTGACTAAAAAGTCTTGGGTTCGAAACTCACCTCATCGCTAATTTATATAAAAAAAAATAAGTGTCAACATGCATGTGTTAAAAAGATGAAAGAACATATTTAATTTAGAGATTATCATTATTGATATTATAAATTACTACTCCCTCCATCCCTAAATGATAGAGACATTTGCTTTTTCACGGTCTCCAAGACACGACTTACAACGTAAATATCTTTTATTTTATACACGAAAAAATTATAAAAAGTACATATTTTAAAAATATACATTGAGACGAATCTAACAACATCTCATTTGACTATATTATTTCGTATTGGTTAATAAAAATTAATAGTCAAAGTTTACAAATTTTGACCAAAAAAGTCAAAATATCCCCATCAATTAGGGATGGAGGGAGTACTCCATTAATATTGCCAACTTTAATAATCAATAAATTTTATATCATAATATTTTTATTAGTTGTATATTTTCATAATTAAAGAATAAAAATTATTGAATTAATCGAATAGCCTAGTGGAAAAAGCTCTTACTAGTGACCAGAAGGTCCTTGGTTCGAAACTCACCTCATCGCCAATTAGCAAAAAAAGGAATAAAAATTATTGATGATCAAACTTTGACACATATAAACAAAAATATCATTATTGAATTAGATAAAAATGAAAATATCATATATTAAGTTTGACGTAAAAGTATTATCCATTTCCATACTAATTTGAGTAAAAACTTTGTATGCATGTCAAATTATATATTCTATATTAATATTACCATAGTAGTCTCACATATATTAGGTCTATAAAATATAAAATTTTATCATACATTTCAATCTATTATATATTTAATACAATATATAATTATTATTCTTATGATAACAAATAAAAGATAAGATCTTCGTTAAGCTAATAGGTATGTAACTCTAGTTCATAGCCCCATAGTGTTACGGTTAGGTTTAATGTTTACCTATAAATATAAGTATTTTTATAATGTATTCACAACAACGATTATTGTCAGCAATATATCTCCCTCTATATTTTTACATGGTATAAGAGCCCTTCAATTTTTGAGGCCTAAATACGACTTCGGCTGTTGCACCTTCCCAGGCTGCTCATCATTCGGTGGAGGGTCCTGAACATGCAGTTCCACATTTCAAGGTGCTCGTCATTCGGTGGAGGCAGTTCCACATTCCCAAGGTGCTCATCACTCGGTGGAGGCAGGTCCATATTCACTAGGTGCTCGTCATTCAGTGGACGCTCGTCATTTCCTGGAAACTCATCGACTTGCTGTTGGACATTCCCAGGGTGCTCATCATTCGGTGGAGGGTCCTGAACATGCACTTCCACATTCCTAAGGTGCTCGTCATTTGGTGGAGGCAGGTCCACATTCACTTGGTGCTCGTCATTTCCTGGAAACTCAATGACTTGTTGTTGCACATTCCTAGGCTGCTTATATGGTAACATTTTTATTCAATTAGCATAATGGGTGATATATAAATAACTTGCACAAATAAGGTTTAGGTAAAAGCTTATTCGCATTCGTGCATTATTTTACTATAATTAATTTATACATTTTGTTTTTAAGGTCAAACTTAATGATACATATTTATTTAGTATATATAATTTTATTCTATGCTAAATGTGAATGTATTCCAATCTAGTTTTGAGTATGTATCTTTAACCATCAATATACATACATGTTAGATTATTATATTATCTAATTATATCAATGTGTATGTATCCCAATTTGTAAACTTTGACCACTAGTTCTAATTAGAAGCTAAGAAGATATCTAGTTTTTTTATAATTTTTTCCTGAGTAGAATAAAAGATATTTACGTTTTAAGTCATGTCTCGGAGGCCGTGGAAAAAATAAACAATCTTATTATTTAGGGACGGAGGGAGTATTTTCTTTAACAATCAATATACATTTTATTCTAAGGAGAGCTTATGTCTGGATTGGGGACCCAATTAATTATTTATGTTTCAAAGGATCCTTGTTGATCACTTATGTTCCTAAATCGTCACACTACTATTTTTACTTTTTTTGCATAAAAAAGAAAAAAGAGAAAAAAGAAACAGTTAAATTGACTAGATTATCCTCAAAAATGACATGTGCAGGTCACGTGAGGTAATTAGATGATAATTAACAAAAAATTTTATCTAAAACATCAACTAAGATTGAGTTAATCGAATAGCTTAGTGAAAAAGGCTCTTGCTAGTGACCAAAAGGTCCTGGGTTCGAAACTCACATCATCGCTAATTTACAAAAAAAAAAAAAAAACATCAAGTGAGATTGAGATACTTGAATAGACTATTGGAAAAGGCTCTCGCTAGTGACCAAAAAGTCATGGGTTCGAATCTCACATCATCGCTGATTTACAAAAATAAACATCAACTTAGATTAACTTAGAGACATAAGTGACCAACCAGTACATTTTGAAACATAAGTGATCAACCGGTACCGCAACACAAACATAATAATCATCCCGATCATTTGCCAAAGTTAATTCACTGTTAAAAACGCACCTAACTACACTATACCAGAAACTATTTTCATAACTATACCACTTATTATGAAAAAGAAATTGCACTAGAACCAAATTAACTCCCTTAAATCAAGGATTTGCTGCTAGCAGCCTCACGTTGAGTACATATCAATCAATTCTTTCCTTTTTTTACTAAACAATATCGTATGCTCATTATATTCTTTATTGGAATATAATTCATTTTGGATGTGAAAATTTTGGAGGCTAGCTTTGTGTCGTACCCACTGATAATTCATTTTCAGGATTGTTAGGCTAATGGACATGTAAACCTATCCCATAAGCCTTCAGTGTAAGGGTTAGATTTAATATTTACCTATAAATATAGGTATTTCTATAATGAATTCACAAGCACGATTATTGTCAATAATATATCTCCTTCTATATTTCTACATGGTATAAGAGTCTTTCGATACTTGACGACTTCCGCTGTTTCACATTCCCAACGTGCTCGTCATTCAGTGGAGGGAGATCCACATTCACTTGGTGCTCATCATTCAGTGGACGCTCGTCATTTCCTGGAAACTCATCGACTTAGTTGTTGCACATTCCCAGGCTGCTCATCATTCGATGGAGGGTCCTGAACATGCAGTTCCACATTCCCAAGGTGCTTGTCATTCGGTGGAAGGAGGTCCACATTCACTTGGTGCTCGTCATTCAGTGGACGCTCGTCATTTCCTGGAAACTCATCGACTTGTTGTTGCACATTCCCAGGCTGCTCATCGATCATTCGATGGAAGGTCCTGAACATGCAGTTCCACATTCCCAAGGTGCTTGTCATTCGATGGAGGGAGGTCCACATTCACTTGGTGCTCGTCATTCAGTGGACGCTCTTCAACATGCTGTTGCATATTGACTGTGTGTTGTTCATTCGGTGGAGGCTTCTCATCATGCAGTTCAACATTCACTGTGTCCTCGTCTATATATATGTATGGAATTCTCACTTCATATATATATGTATGGAATTCTCACTTCATTTCTTGGATATTATTATAATACTTGATGTATCAACATACTCCTATGTGTAAACAATAATGTAATTAAATTGATAGACAATTTGATGAGGTGATATTGTTGTAAATAATGACTTATTATTACCATTTCTAATTACTTATTTTAACAACATACAAATACTAACTAGTTGGTCATACAAAACTTATAGAGGAGTAGACAATGGAGTTGGGGAATTGCAAACATTAGAGGCTGCTCCAAATGATTTGCCTGTTTGCTAATTGATATTCATCAAAACTTTGCATGAGATACCATCCAAGATAATTCAATTAATCTTTAAGAGTGCAGTTTATATAGTTGAGTGAATTTTTCCACACTGGAAATAACTCATTACTTCTCTTTAATTGATACTGGCTCATTTTATTTAAAACTAACAGTTTGGAGCCACAGTCCAATACATAAGTATTCCATGAGTCGAAACTCGATACAATGCAATACCATAATAATAACTTGATGAAAATAATAAAAATAACTCTTCGCAGCACTTATGTCAACCGGTGTCATTAGATTTTGCCTTTTTCCCGGCAATTTGTGCTTGTTTACCTTGTGACACCGTCAGGGGCCACCCCTCATTATGTTGGGCGTCAAGAACTCGTGCTCTAAATAAAGTACAATATATAGAATGAAACAAGATAAAGGAAGAAATATCATCTTATTGCCTTCTTCAAGAGTGTACAAAACAATGTATAGAGGTCATATATTTATAGGCTACTATTATTACATCATTGAATACCAAGAGACATGAATATACATTGCTCATCAAAGTCATTAATTAAAGGATATCCAAAAGACATCCATATTCATAACACTCCCCCTTGGATGTCTAAAAATCAAGAATATGCCTCGTTAAAAAAAACCTTAAAAAACCCTAGTACAAGAAAAGAGTGCACTATCCAAAACCCCGTTTTGGGACAAAACCTAGATCAAGGAAAAATAGTACAACGCGTATTTAACTTCCCCTCATGAATGCATCATTTCAAATTCCTTCAATCGACGAAGTCCCATGCCCATTGATAGTTTCTCGAACGTTGAAGTAGGAATCGACTTAATAAAAATATCGATCCACCAAGTTCTCACATGAACTGATTTGTTGAACATCAATTTCACCATTCTTTTGGAGATCATGGGTAAAAAAGAATTTTGGTGAAATATGTTTTGTTCTATCTCCCTTAATATATCCTTCCTTTAATTGTGCAATGCAGGCAGAATTATCCTCATACATTGTAGTTGGAACTAATTTTCAAATGATAATCCAACGTACGCATGTAATATTGCTTCATTAAAACCTTGATAGAAAAACCCATTTTGGAACAAAACCTGGATCAAGGAAAAAAAGTACAACGCATACAAACTCCCCCTCATGACCACATCATTTTACATCATTTAGTTGAAGTAGTCCTATACCTTGGATGATCTTTCAAACGTTAAGGTAGAGAGTAATTTAGTGACAATATTTTCTAAATTGTCACATGAACCGATGTAATGTGCTCTTTTGAATCAAATTTATCCCATTTGATATATCCTTATTCCCATTTGATATATCACATTTGATATATCCTTATTCAGCTGTGTCATACTTCCAAATTGTCACATGAACCGATGTAATATGTTTTGTTATATCCCATTTGATATATCCTTATTCAGTTGTGTCATACTTGCAAATTCATTTTCTCACTCAAGGTCAATGGCACCATTTTTCATATTACAAAACACAAGCAATATGATCTTCTGGATCAAATTTATCAATCAAACGCATTCACGGTTTTCTTCGTGTATTTAAAATTTATGCATGTTTAGGTGATGTTGTTAATATAGTGTTTCATAAAACACAGAGTAATATTTCAGCACCAAATATTCACTTTGTATGTGATCGTTCAACATAGATCATATAAGTATTATGCATTTGTAGAACCAGTTTTCAATAAATTGAATATGTATATTGTTCATTTAAATTACTCTAAACTTTTGTATTGATGAATGGTGTAATCTGCCTCAATATCTTAATTAGGATTTTGTATGACAAACAAAACATATCACTTCTTTAGTATCATTTATATTATATGATACTTAAGGACCAAATAATTCTTTTGCATTTTCTCTTCACATTAATAATGCACATTTATTCATATCTAGTGATATTATAACATTAAAGCAATTATCTCCTACACTCCCATTCGTTAAAAACCTCCGGTCAAACCCTAGCATTTTAATCAACGAAATATAAGAAGAGTTGTCCATGATGCCGACACATTTGTCAATTTCAAATTTTGCTAAATCTTTGTATTAAAATTAAATGTCCCAATCAAAAGAAATGGAGGGGATAGATTATACTTTAATCCAAGAAAACCTTTTTGCCACGAATATAAGCACAATTGGGAAAAATTAGATGAATAGTTCTTTATTCGAACTAAAATTTTTCCTGCTCGAACTCGGCTCATGTAGAATTCTAATTAGAGGATGTAGCCTCTAGTAAAATTACAAAACCGTCAGACTATTACAGGATGTAGCCTTCTTAGGATCATAGGCATTTATGATCTGTCTAGATAATTTTTGCAAACAATTGCTACTTTTCACAAAAAGAGGACCACTTCAAATAAATCATGAAAAACTGAAAGAGATCAGCCCTTCGTCGATGAATCTTATAGTAACCCAAGCCAATCCATTGATGACGCCTACAATCTACAACACTAAAAGAGAATTTACATCCTTTACCATGGGCATATAACGTTAAGTATAGCACGAACCCGAGCTCTAGTGCAAAAATGAAGGCGGTCATGGTACCCTCTTATTTGCAAATAACATCTCTCAAGCACGGAGATGAATAGAAACAAGTCGCAAGAATAGTGACCTGAATCTCAAACTCCTCATAAATGTTCAAAAGAACCACTCTTTAGCCTCTCCATCCGCGCCTGAAGCCCAGATAATGCTTTCTCATCCATTGGGGGAACCACGCCCTGCATAGGAGTCTCTGACTCTGGGCGCTCGATAGGAGGGGGATACTGATTCGGGATCTCATGGCTTACATTCCCGTTAACATCTTGAGATGATCTACTTCCGGTATCTGGATTTCCTGCAGCCGCCGCTAACTGAATGCTTTTCATCCTCTCCCTTATAGCATCTAATGTTCCACTGCTGACTGCAACAATTAAACGAGCACTAGTAAAAAAGCCTAGCTCGAGGTTCAAAACAAACAGAAACACAACAAAGTGGCCACGGAATAAATACTTCCTAATCTCTCATGTCGTTGCTCTCCCATGTGCTGCCGTAATTCTGGCTGATCAGGTGCCAAACTTCTGGTATGCCCATCATCTTCAATGTAAGATGCTGGTGGCAAGCTAAAGTTTGTAGGTTCAGATTTGTTGTTTATTGTCTTTGAATCATTGGAAAGGCTTGTATTTACAGGAGATAAAGGAGCGAACTTTGGGGAAGAAAGATTCAAAGAAGAAGGTGGAGGTGTGGCCAAAGGCACACTTGATGGCGTCCTTCCGGCGGCAGCATTCTTCTCCATCTGCAATAGACCGATACTGAAACATCGTTCACCAAGTATATCAATATCACAGTATGTGCAGTAAAAACAGACCTGCGCTAGACCATCTCTAATGTATGTCCGAAATGCTTCACTAGCATTTTGAAGCTGAGAAAAAATATCCACCTGAATTGAATCAAAGTTAAAATTATAATGAACATACAAGAAAACCTTAAGATTAAATACAAGTTATCAATTAAATAGCACTTGAGAGTTCACACTATTGATCTTTTAACGTATACTTGCCGTTGGATATAACTGAGTGATCCGGTATAACTCATAGAGACCTATTGTACAGGTTTGCTTGTCTCCAATTTTCTTGAATATTGCAGCCAATTCTTGCTATGGCAACCAAATGTAAGGAAACGACTATTTCAGACGCAGTTCATAAAACATAAGCAAAGTCATATTTATGGAGAGTGATTATATAATCATTTCAAAAACAGTAACAACAAAAAAGAACACCTTCAACTGGGCATCTGCAGAATGTGTTGCAGATGTCGTATTATTTGTAGCAGAGTCACCCCAATGCGTTTGGCCCACAGGGACAGATGGGGTCAACATTCTTGCTGCTGCCAAAGTCTAGAAGCAGTGAAATAAACAATTTAACAAGTTAGGGAACTTTTAACGATTTAAAATCATGAAAATCATCTATAACAACACGGGTGATAAATTATCACCTGAAGATTAAGATCAATGTAAGCAAGTATAATAGGTTGAGGCTCTGTGTCTATGGGAACCATAGATAGATGGCCTTTTATGGCAGTTTGACGAAGCTTGACAAGTTCATGCAAAACAGTTTTGACCATTCGCAGTGGCTTGTCATCAGCACCAGCTCTTTTGGTCATTAAGAACAGAAAGAAAGAAAATCAATTAGTCAATTTGACATGCCAACGAATATAGAATCCTCATTCAAAGAACTGAACTAGTACCTCCTCCGGATTTCTTCCATTCCAAGCTCTTGCAAATATATATGAATACTCTGAAGGACACGGTCAAGGTCTACTTCTTGGATAGTACTTTGGAGAACCTGGATCATTGCGAACAATTTCATTATTACTTAAGCTTGGTTACAAAATTGGAAGTAGTCAAATTTCAATGTCCAAATTGTTAATGAACGAACAGTTCAATAAATAAATGAAAATTAGAGATGCAAATTGTCACTATAATTTCTAGTTATATAGCCTACTAATCAAAAAGGTGAAAACCTCACTCTTACTAGGAAAGAGAAGTTGTTCGCGAAGTCCAAACCTCAAACCATAAAATTTTACCACCTCCAGATGGATATGTTATTAATCAGTAGAAGTAAAACAATATAGAACATTAATAACCTTTGTGAGCTTAATTAGACATTTTACAACCAAATCTGAAAACTTCTGATTTCTCATGGCAGGAGATTCATTCACAGCAGGAGATGGCCACCAAGAGGGATCCAAAGGACGTAGACGATTAATGAGCACGACAAATGATGATGTTCGATCGGCATTATCCTAATTAATAGCAACCAAAGAACACGTCAAAGAACTGGAATGACAAACAAAAAAGAAAACAAATATGCATCCTGAAAAGATCTGTACTAATATCTTGAGCATCAAAACATTCAAAGCTTTTAAGAGCTGACTGCCATCATCCATACGCGGAACTCTTTCATCCAGAAGCCAAAGCAAAAGTTCAGTAACAAGAGAATCAAGGGTACTCTCCTTGACAGAATGAGCAAGTCTCTTGTTCTGAAATGTCTGCATCAAAGAATTAATGATCAACCCTAACTCGCCAAAAAAACTCACATGAGGCTCCCCCAGAGAAGAAACTGGAAGAGAAGACTCAACATTATTATAGATTGCTCTGAGTTGAGTAGTTTAAATAATGAAAAATGTCTGTTGTATGCTCCAGAAAGCGCAAATAATTTATTACTAAAGGTTTTTGCAAAAATCAAAAGAGATCTACCTGCATGAGTGTGTTAAGAACATATTTACAAGACCTTGATGAGGCACCATTCAAACTGAAGTCAAATGTCTTGGCCACCTACAATAAAAGTTTCCTAAGCATTTAATGAATTTCAGAGTGAGAAAAAAAATGTAATTGTAAGAGAAGGTTAGCAGTATCTGCCTTAGTTGCTAAGCATGAAACAAGTCTATCTGCATCCTTGATTATGTCATCCATCACACTGCCATCAGGATCAGAGGTAGCATGTTGCAGCTCATGGCATACAACTTTCATTCCTTCAACGGACTGCAAAAATCATAACAATGCGACACTCAAATCATTTTTAGCAGAATAATAGATTGAATAAAAAATGAGGCATGGAAAGATGAATCTAGAGACCGATTACATTTACTCTGACTACTAGATCATGGAAAGTAAGGAAAATCAATTAGAGCAAGATGCTATCCAGCAAACATTTCTGGAAAATGTCATCCAAAAGAAAAGACACATGGAGAAAGAATAGATTCTACGCCACAAGAGGAACATGTTTGATCACAACTACATTATCGCATTCCACATTAAGAGTCTAAAGAAAGAGTGGTCCAGAAGGTGGACAGAAATAAATGTAAATGAAATTCAATTTCATGGATCTCACGCTTATATTTTCTTCCTTCATATGGAAATGGTACAACACAAGAGCATTAGTCAAAGGACCCAAAAAAAAGCACCTAGTTCATTCATCATTGATTTGAGAGTATTCAGAAATAAGCAGAGTAAGATGGGAAAAAAGTTATGTTAAGATTGCTCCAAATGAGCCCAAATTGTCACATGTGAAAGTCCCACAATGAAAATAAAGGAGAGAGATAATCACTTAATAAACTAGGGAGCAACTCCATTTATCACCAATTGGTTTTAAGTTGGCGACTCCTTGGGTTATGAAGTGTGCTCTCTCTCCTCATATGGGTGTGGCCCAGGCCCGATTAATGAAATTCTACAAGTTAGATAATCAAAACAGGTAAACACAAACCTGTTCAGGCGAACCATAAGCAATTATATCCAGAGCTTCATTCCAGTCCGCAGGACCAACACCCCCAGAAATAGTTGGAGCCAATAGATTTCTGTCCATCTGAATCTCCGGTGGTGTAACAAGAGTGTCCCTTGAACATTTAAATTTTCATCAACTAAACTAATTTTGCACCGGTAGCAAAAGTCAAAACAAACCATGTATGGGGCAATCAACATTTTCTAGACACAGCTTCCACTAAGTACCTGTTATAAACTGCCCCAGAAACAGACCGTGATAAATCACCACTTTGCTCAGCTACCTCAGATCTGCAAAAGAAACCCAGAAATGTTAAAAGACAACCAATGAACTGGAAAATGCAACCAAACTTGTAATAGTCGACCTGAATTGCAAATCACAAGGCACGAGTGCTTGAATAATTGTACCAATGAACAGAAGGAAGTTTCACTTCAGACAAATACACGAATATAACCAGCAAACATGGCATTACATGAGGAACAAAGTTTTGGATATTATATCTGCTTTTCTTCAGTAAAATAAGGCAAGCTTAAGAAACTAGGGAGAAACTTCAGGCTTTAAATATCTTCTCAAAATGAAACAAGTAACATGCAATTGACATTTTTCAGTCAATCATCCAATATACCTAACATTCGGCATCAGTGCACGACAAAGTAGCATAAGAAACAGAGAAAATATATCAAAGTTATACAGCAAGGCATACCCATTATCCCTAACGGACCGTCTTAAAGCAGCCCGGGCCTCCCCGGGCTTTCCCTCCTTCCTTTTGTCCATTTCACGAGCCTGTTAACTCAATTGAAAAGAGTTATATCACAAAGCACAAGATTCTATACGTAGCTGTATGAAGCGATAAAACTGACCTTCCACTTGAACCTATCATCTAACATACTTCTCTGGGCGTCAGTAACTCTCCCCACGTATCTCCATATATCATCACCTAATGTTAGATCAGGTGACTAAGTGAAAATGAAAACTGATACAATTTTCAGAATGAAGCAAAGCATAACTACATATCTACAACAGAATCTAAGTTTCCATCAAACAATAACAAGAAGGTAGGTAAGAGGATCTAGCATAATTAGAGTTCACAGAGAGCTAGCTAAGATCAATCTACATGAATAAGGATCACATTCACAGTACTCACCCAGAATCTTATAACCAGTGGCCAAGGTATTTAGAGCAGCCTTTCTAATCTCACCATCTCGCTCAGCAGTCAAGCTTGCCACAATTTGTAATGATTTCAGCTGACCATTTATCTGCGTATGCATCAAAGACGAAAGAAAAAAGGATCACCAACTAGGAAAGATAAAGACTCGTATATATGAATGAGTAAATTTAGAGTTAAATATAAACTATGTAGACATGGATGCAGTTAACTGCAGTTTCCATAGTCTCATTGTCTGAACAAACCAAATATGCCCCAACGCATATAAGAGGCTCCTGCCTAAGCGGAGACAGGGATTGTAACATTTGTATGAACAGGGAGGCTGTCTACAACTTCATCACAATTAGATAATAAGCCAACATGGCCACATTGTCCAAAATATTTTATTTTTAGTAAGATATAAAGCATGCCATCTTGCCTTCATCGACAACAAAATAAGTTACTTTAGAAGAAGGCACTAATTAACAGAAAGCAAAATGTTCGGCAGCAATACCTCAGCTGCATGGTGTTCCAGTAGATAGCCAACCAGATCAACACATTCAATCCTCGTTCTGTTATTTCGAGAACGAAGACCTTCCAAAATATAAGGAAACGTCTTAGCTGCAGAATACTCCTGAACAATCTGCTTCATTAGTTCCCGCATTTTTTCGCGTACTTTTTCGATGTTATGTCCAGACTGCAGAAGCAATAGGACATTAGTCTAACCTATGTGGTGGAAATAAGTTACTGAAAGCACGTGCTGTAAGTTATAGAGTTAATCATATATAACTTAGGGGAAAAAACCTATAAGCCACAATTCAAGCAAACATCAAAATGTGAAACATTGGTATAAGCTATTGGACTACAAGTTACAAAGAAATTATGGTCTGCCTGAAATTCTTAGGGGCATGGGATCCTCCTTGTACAAACTACAAGAGGAGTAACATAGCAGCACCAGAAACAGACAATAACCTTTTCAGTCAAGCAAGGTAGAAATATTGATGCTTCTGCTTCAGTCATGGTGTAGCCCACGTGTCTCAGAGTGGCAAAGAGCTCTGGCAAGAATTCCAGAACCTACTAAGCAAATTAGTAAAAAGTAAGAAAACAAACCAAAAGAAGTAATATAACTTCCATGAAACATGTTGTGATGTGAGAAATAGAACCATATCTTATATCACATTTAAAGAAGCCACACCTTCAAAAGACAAGATGTGTTGGATTCGCACAACCGCAAAACAAACCATTTCAGAACAATGTCAAGAACTTCAATTACTTCATTTTTAATAGATGTAAGAGCCTGTATGAAGAAAAAAACCACAAGTTAAGTTGGAGAAAAACTCATGGTAGAAACACAAATACCATTCCATTATAAGAACCTTCTGCAACATATCAATCCCATCAACTTGTTTCTTGAAGTCAGTGCTTAGAAGCCTCCTCTGCAGATCCTCCCGAAAGTACTTCATAATATCATTCTATAAATAAAACAAAAGAAAGTTGATCTGAGATATTCAAATAAAGAAGGTTTTATATAAGAGAATGGTCATGCTCCAAACCTCAAGATCTTGAATTTGCTCAATGCGCAACTCTTCAAACTTATACCTCCGAACAATAATTCTCTCTCTTTCATCCTGCAGAATTAGAAAAAGTAAAAACGGAGTCTAAGGTGGAAAAACAGTGTACAACACAAAAGTGTTCCACATTTTTACCTTATTTGAGTCCTTCACACTAAGCAGAGCTTGTGACTGTACACTGATGTCTTGAACAGTCATTAAGGTGTCCTGCCTAGAGCCCTTTGTAGGTATAGCTCGCTGTCCACAATGCAGAATAATAAATAAGTAAAATTACCAAAAGTAAACTCCTTGACACGTCAAATTATATAGTAACCCACCGAAGTTGCAGTTCGGTTGAGATGCTGGGACGCACGTACACCATGACCACCCGATTTTGCAGCCTTTGAGCTGATTTTTGACGTTGGACCCATTGAAATCGACCGTGTTGTTTCAATATCTAAGGAGAAAGTAACCAAATTTAAAATTCACAAAATGGGATAAATTGGCATGAGAATGCTTCAAAAGAATTCACAATAGGCAACACTGCAAATGATATACCATGGAATGCCCCATGTGGTTTTAACCGCTCCAGGACAATTGCTAAAGCAGGTCCCTGAATATCTCTTAAATTCTTTGATACCTAAAGGTTCAACCGAGCAACAAATGGAGTCACCAAACAAGTTCCGCAGTGATGATGGAGCAAAAAAGAAATGTGAAGTTCTATCCATACCATCTCTTGTCCACAAACCCTCAATATTTCGTTAAAGCAGGCTTCTGCGGCTTTTCGGACATCCGCTGACTTATCCTGATATTCATTGAAATACTGATAAGTTTGAGTATATTAAAAAAAAATGAAGTGAATTCTCTTGCAAACAATAGCATACTGTCATAGCAGATGCAACAGGTCTTAGAAGATGTATGGCATCAGAAAACTCAGATAGTCCAGCAAGTTGCTTTGATATCCAGTCAAAAAGCTCTCTGCGTCCTTCAGCACTAAGTTTAGCATCCGTAAGAGCAGCAGTAATGTATGGAATCTGTGAAGGACAATTGTCAAAATATTGGAGTCAAGATATGCCGGAGTTTTGAAAATGAACTAGCATTACCATTTTATCTAGATGGACAGCAGCCACCCAAGAGTCCATGGTAGTTAATGTGCACTCTCTCATGTGCTTCTTATTGTCACCAAGGCATTTCAGAACATCTGCCAGAATACCCTGCAGAAATCACCCCGCGTATCACTTCAGTAGAATGCAGAGGGGAGAACTAAGAAGGGAGTGAGTTGTGAAAATATGCTGCACCTTGCTAGCTTTCTCAACTGCAGGTCCCATGGCAGATGCAACACCTCCAATGCTTGCCAAAGCAGCCATGATCAAATTCTTGTTGCTGTCGGATAGACGGCCTTTAAAAGCTCCAAATAGCTCTCCTGAAAGATACAAATGAAAGCTAAAAATAACTCTCCTGAAGTTAATTAGTTAAAGAAGATAAAAATATGGGATAATAATTTTACATTATGATCACTAAATACATTTTGAAGTATATATGAGTACCAGTTCCAGTAGGTTGAATGCGTTTATTTGCTTCCTCCAGGATTTTGTTTACGGATTCAATAGATTCTGAACGCACCTAAGATTGCAAGGAAAAAAGACATTGGGTCAATTCCATCTAAAAGGTATAATGAATGTTTAACGCAAACATATCAATTAATACTTCATGTAAACTACCTTCCAATCAGAACTCTCAAATCCCTTTAGCAGATTGGGTGTGATCTTTCCACTTATATCTTCACGTGGGAGGCTATCTAGTCCACCACCACCACCTGCTGATGATGAAGCTTCAGATGCCTTCACAGTCCTTTTCGGGGCCGCAGGTGCCCCCTGCATAAGTTAATTCATACATAATATTAGTTTGACATA
The DNA here is from genome assembly GCA_003412495.2 of Echium plantagineum. NCBI lineage: Eukaryota > Viridiplantae > Streptophyta > Magnoliopsida > Boraginales > Boraginaceae > Echium > Echium plantagineum. The sequence continues at coordinate 24,062,372 of CM016565.1, forward strand.
ACTAAACATAAAACCAATTAGTTGCCAGACCACATAGTACCTCAAATGGATTTTTTTCATACTCCGCATCAAGAGCACTAAGAAGTGCAGGTTTTACATCTGAGAGGAATGCCTTGATATCTAGAAGGTTGATGCAAACATGTTAGGAGAAAAATACAACCCATAATTCAATAAGTAGACGACTATTACCTGGACCAACAAACTTGTGCAAAGCACCAACAAGTTTGATTGTTGCATTTCTGGTGGCTGCAGCACTAGACTGAAGGCCAGTATCTTTGCAAAAATCAATTAGATCCTGTTAAGAAGATATAGGAATACAATTTCATACGTTGAGACTTCCAGGGACTGTATAATTACAACTGACATGTATATCTTATTGATTTGAGTAAAACACCTTCAATTTCAAAAGTGAGATACCAAAGTCCTCAATTGCGGAAACCATCCATGATATGCCTTCACTGAGAACCTTGGGATTCTTGTGCTCTTTCATAATCTTGTACGACTACAGGAATCAAATTCCAAAACCATCAGCATAACAATATTCTCGGAATGTGGTGACCAACTATCCATTTATTTATGTAAAAACATATTAATAGAACATTTTCTGTGGAGATTTTCGAAGAACACAAGCATTAAGAAATTTGTTGAAGATAGCCTACTGATATTAAAAACTAAGTAACTTACTCTCTCGAAAATAAACCCTGGGCCAACAGCTTCGCAAAAAGTAGTCAAACACTTCATTGCCTGAGCTCGAGTCTTGATGTCAGCAACTCTTTCACAGATACCTGCAATCATTATATTTGACTTCATCAAAACAATACGCAGAGACAATGATGTCACACATTGACAACTCGCCTGATTGGAGGAATGAGGAAATAAGAACAAGTTCTAGATCATTCTGTAGATACAACAAAAACAAGGATATGAAAGATCGAACAGAAATTTTAAACTGACCAGGAAGGCATAACACAACACACTTTTTGGGGAACTTTGCTGCTGTCGATGCTATATGGGTAATAACTTCAATAACCTGTTGCTGGACCTGCACATTGTATGGTATTGATAACGCATTAAATCTGTGGCTGGCCTCTACTTTCTAAGCTGGCAATAAATCTACCAACTCCCAAGGTCATGCATACTACCTGAACATTTTTCTCACTCCAGCCAGGCACAGCACAGAGTAATCGAGTCAAAATCTCAACTGATGAATCAAGGTTTTCTAACGCTACAACCTGCTCCTTAAATGAGCCAATGGCTGGAAATTAGAAGAAAAAAAAAGAAGTGTCACATAAGTTTATTGATGGTAGATCAATTAAAATTCACAGTATTAGCCCATATTACGTGCAATTCATGGATTCTATATCAGTAACAAGTTGACTCAGTTGAGAATATAGAAGTCCCATGAATAGTACAGTTAGATTCTGAAATTTAAAATAGTTCACAGCTCACACGTTACCAGACAATAATTTAACGACTTTATAAAATTATTCAATAATTAGGGAGAAGAGGAAGATTCTGCGTAATAGAGAAATAGCAAGAACCACTAATTCGATCAAATATCCGTTCTCACAAATGAGAAAGCAATTGGAATCAGGAGGCAGCAATATAAACAAACCTTCAAGCCGCTCTTTCCATGCAGCACTTTTCAACTGAGAAATTGTATCAGCTTGAATGAGTGATCCTAATCTGCTCTCAATTTCCTCCAGGCTCATCTCTGCTGGCTGGAAAAATAATGACCAGAGTGTTATTAACAATAATTAATGAAATGAACAGGCCTCAATACGAAAATAAACACAGACAGCAAAGCGTTATTTCACCTCAACATCCTCAGCCTCGACTGTCTTTGAAGTCTTTGGTGGAGCAATTCCCTCTCCCTTTTTGCTCACACCTGATTTTGATGATGTCGTCTTCTTATTTGTAGGCTGGGAGATCACCGGTAGAATATATAATGCAAACGAAAGAAAAATTACATTAATCATGGAAAAAGAACTGATACATAGAGGTTGCCGGACAGATCATGATACATGAAACCCATTAATTTCTAGAATATGATTCAATACATATCAGAATCTCTATTAAATAAATTCTGCTATTCAAAAGGACAAAGTGAGGAAAGGCGGGATATTTTGACAGAAAGATCTTACAGCTGCTGCAATAGGTTTCTTCCCACTCAGCATGCTGGCAGCTGACCTTCTAACAAAAGATCCATCTGAAGCCTGTTAAAAGAGTTTTTGAGTTCAACAAAGGAAATTAAACAAAACAAACTCGAAATGCATTATCTTCATTCCAATAGAAAGATGAGCCACCAAATTCAAGTGGCTCAATTCAAAAAGTCACCCTCATGCCACTCTTTAAGAGAGACAAGCAATTTTCGAAGACAAGGATCGACAAGTTTTATGCATATAACAGTGTTACGTAAAAACAGGATATTGCAAAGCGGGAAAAAGAGTGGGTATTGTCATTGTCTACATTATCAGGAACATGAACAAAGTTGAACCTGAGAACAAAGTAAGTATGATAGAAGTACTACATCCACGACAAAAAAAGAAATATGTTGCTCGTCATTCAGTGTAAAAATGATGGATTCAAATATGGCATGGATTGACACCTCCAGAAAAATAAATGTACTGACACATTTAGAGCTATTATTTGAGTTTGCATTGTTTGTCCCTTCTACATTGCATCTTATTAAGTTGACTAAATCAGCTCATCCTAGTATCTTTGGGAGTGGATGCGGATATGAGCATAAGAAGTTCCTTTAACCATAACATACTTTTGACTATACAGCTATAGACTTCCTTGTCTTTGCAAGATCAAGAAAAAACTCCACGGAATCAATCTCCTTTAATTTTCGGCAATGTCTCCAGATTAGCATCTTTAAGTTATAGATGAAAAAACAACAATATAAAGAACATCAAGAAACCCACCTCCACAGAAGATGCACCGCCTACTGCAGACTGGAGGGCACCTGGAATTTTAGATTAAGGAAATGAATAAGGCAGATAAGATAGAGTTCAGTTACAAAGAAATTGATACCAATTCCTAGGAGATGGACAGAGGAACATAATACAAAATGACAGAAGGCCAAAACTTCCCAAACCTGGGTTGGTCCCCAAAGTTTGACCGGCACCAGAACCACCAATCATTTCAGAGAGCTTTTTCTGACGAACATCATCAAGTTTCTCAAGGGATTTCTCCAAGGGTCTCATGCCAACCATCTGATACATAGTATAATCATGAACAATTTCATCGTATAAGAATGCACAAACTTAAGCACCATTTTCTTAATACAAGTAAATTTCATTATTGACAAACAATGCCTCCTTGATTTGACGACATCGCAGACCACAAATATATTGAAATGGGGAAAATAGAAGTATAATAATGAGCTTAAAATGTTATAAAGGCAGCTCAGGAAGTGCAGAAAACAGTTACAAAGGCTTTTCGGCTCATATTATCTGAACATGTTTATGGTAGGAAGAAATAGGTGACAAGAAATCTCCATATATCTTTGGTATGTGGGTGTAAAGAAAGAAAGGAACGAAAGGAACTACCTTTGCAATTGCTGCCAAAGCTGAGAAGGCCGCATCCCTAACATCAGGTGTGCCATCATTTAGGCTCTGTCAAGATCAAAAGCCATCCTCAATACATATCACCAAAATAAACAACTAAATGGAAGATATATATATGAACAGACCAAAGGATTTTGCCCTCCAATGAGTGATAATGACACTCAATTTGTATTGTAAAAGTTGATGAAAATAAATAAACAGTGGAGTGTCGTAATGGAAAATTGGAGTATAAGATTCATAGCCCTAAGAAAATCATTATAGAAAAATCCATGAGTAAAAGAGACGGAGACAAATGTGAATATTATCATGTACATGTTAAGAAAGGAAAAATAGATTGGTGATCACAAAACAAATTGCACTAGCTTTTCATAGAATTTATACATTTACAGAAAATAAAAACAAAAAATGAAATGAATATGCAATAATGATAAGGAAATTGAACATAATACTCTATCATTGTAATTTACTAACCTCCATGCAAATGGGGACATATTCTTTATGCACCTTGAGAATAACAGCCTTATTGCTTGTCTCAATGCAATATGTAACCCAATTCAAAGTCAAAGATCTCACAAGAGGGACTTTGTTCTTAGTGGCTGTCTTAACATCTGAAACAGACAAAATATATGTAATGAGAGATAATGTTCAAAGTTCCCAACACAAACTTCTTGGAAATACAGAATATCATAAGCAACAGAGACAAACGTCAGATTGCGTCAACTATGACTATATTAGAAAGAACAAAAGGATGCATGACCAATTAAGGCACTAATTGACTAAGAGAAAACGAGTCTATTGCAAGAAGCAGAGAAATCATAACCAACAAAAAAAGGGAGAACAAGAGAATAAAAATTAACAGTTGTAATAAAACTATGGGGACAGTTCCATAAGCAACTTGCCTTCAGCAATGTCAACTAAACTCAAACATCCTGATTTATGCATTGCTTGAAGAGTTTGAGAAAGCGCCTCTGTAGAAGTAGGTTTTTTCTCTTTCAATTTTTCCTATCAACAGAAGATATATTAGTCTATAGAAACATTCATCATATACTGGCAGAGGGATTCAGTATAGTATTCAACACAACAATTTGCCATGGTATTGATATATGTGATTTAAGGTTTAATCACTATAGTGTAACATGAAGGATAATTAGTTGCGATATTATACAGCCAAATACAAATATGAGTACTGTGAGATGAGTCGCAGACACAAGATGATTCCTGCAAGTAGCATAAACCATCACTGAAGATAACCGACCAATAGATATGTGTCAAGATCGGCATGTCTAAAACAAAAACAAATTACATGCACAAAGTCTGTATTGATCAAGTTTCAAATAAAAATGAAAACTAAGTAACATTAAATATAGGTGGACAAAATTTCATTGAAGTTATACCCCTTTCTACCCTTTTTTCCACTCAAGAGACTCTTCCCCCACACACTGTTTTTCTAAGATCTTGAGGAAATCAAAACATGGCAATCAAATATGACAAAAAGAACTAGCAACTAAAGAAACTTAAAAACATCTTCAACATGGATACAAATGACTTTTGCAGATCATCCCACTACAGATGTGCACTTACAAGTAGTACAGGTAATAAGAAACGAGAATTCCCAGAAAAATGAGACCGCAGACCCCTTGCAAGATTCCCGATTGCCTGAATGGCTTCAACAGCAACAGCAATATTCACATCTGTAATGAGCTGTAATGGAACACGGCAGAATAAAACATACTAAGTGAAAGATGATATCACAAATTAATTGGAAAGACAATGAACAAGTTTGACAAAGGTACGTAATTTATAAAGAGAACTGTTAATGCAACAAAACGATTATAGACCTTTTTGAGAGTGCGGCAGATATCTGTAAAATCTCCAGGAGCTATTCTCATTGTCGACGCAAGTTTGGTCAATTCAGCAACAGCTTCCTTCCGCTCTGACCACTTGGTAGCTTTCTGAAAACATAGTTTTTTAATCAAATATGACATTTCTACGAAACAGCTAGATCTTTGAATAACATAGATAGAACAAGAACAAAAACACTGACCACTCCTTCCCAAAACCCTGACTTCTCCAAAGGTGTCAATATGTCAACTGGATCAACAAGTTCATACTCATCTATCTCCTGAGGAACTGGTAAAACAATATGTCAGTTCAATAACAGTGATATCAAAAAAAGTTCAATTATTCTTATAGAGTAAGAAGCACTACCATATCTAGGGGCGAGAACAAAAATCCAAAACCGGCCCGAACAGACAAACCGAAAATAATCAACAATTCGGTTTGTCTTTAGCTGGGGGTTCGGTATTGGGGTACCGGAGAATTAGAACCAAGCTAACAATTTGGGCTCAGTTCTGCCGATATTACTTTCTGTTCCGGAACCGAACCGAGGGCTATGCCTTAATTTGAAATTTAATCAATTATATATAATATATAAGGTAAAGCATGAGAGAACCCTAAACCTATTCATTCTCATTCACACAGACACGCACAGCTTCTTCCTTCCCTGTTCCCATTAAAACCTTTTAAACCTGGATCATCTACGCCCCCCCCCCCCCACTTCCATTTAATGGTGATGCGTGACAAAAACATCGCCCACCCTTTAAAGCTTCTTCAAGCAGTCAAGATTTGTTGTCCCAAGATTAGATTTATTGTCCCAAAATTTATAAATCCCAATATTATTGTCCAGTTTCTTAACTGTGACAATATAATTATCCAGTTTCTCTCATTTTATTTTCTTCTGAATCTCTATTCTAATTCTGCTCTAGATTCATTTTCAATCGTTATTGTGATTTCAACTTCTGTATCTGTGGGTGGTAATTTTAAATTATGTGGTGACTACAATAGACGAGCACGGTTAGCAAAAAAACTCCTGAAGAGGCTAAATAGATAATATACCTTCAGCAGCAGTTTCTTCGATTGCCCCAGCAGTGGCTGCCTCCGACACAACTTCCAGCTCTGGCTCCTTGTCTTGCTCGGATCTGGTACAAAAATTAAAATTTAATATCCGCTAGTTACCTATTTGTTAATTTAGCATTATAAGTGAAGTCGATTTATGTAGACATATTTTTCAGCAAGGCCAAAAATGGTAATATAAAAGTGCTTACTATTAGCCAAAACATGGGTACCATTTTTTAACCATCTAAATATAGGCTGCCACAGGATAGACATGCATTGGATGGCAATCTTTCAGAAAGACAAGATGAACATAAGGGCAAACCGAGGGGCAGCCAAACAGTACAACTGCCAGAAAAGAAACTCAATATTTTCCAACTCCAGATTAAGTACATGAGTCAATCAACTCTTCATGGAAGACCAAAATATTATTCAACTAACATAGAAGTGGAAGAAGAAGAAGTTGATAACTTTTGTGAAAAGAAAAGTTACAAAGAAGCAAACCTTATCTTGCGTGTTGGTTTAGCAGTTCCAGAGACATTAACAAGTTCAGCTTGTAGCTCTTTTTTCTTTAAAAAAAAAAAAATAAGAACATAAATGAGGTGCTGAAATCACACAAAAGAATGTACCAAGTGTTGCACAAAACCAACTTAGTACCATTGTATCACGCATCTTCTCGAACAGTATTGATTTAACTGGATCTTTCCCAATCCATCGACAAAGCTCAAGTGTAAGTCCTTTTGATGATGCGCGAACGTTCTGATCCTGATGATCAAACAGCTCAGGAAGCATCTTCAATATTCTCTTTGGTGGCACTATCTTTGAACCAAACTCACTGTTTTTCGATAAGCAATACATAGTTACTTCTCAGAACAAACAGCGTCACATTATTATCTGTTTCTATGAAGGTGACCGTACCTTAAAGCCTGAAACATGACATCTATTGCAGGGACAACCGCTTTGGCAACTTTGTTCTTTATTGCTTTCTCCATTGCATCCTAAAAACAGGAAACATAGATCAACTCTAAAATGTCTGAACCCTACGCCATCAAACCACGTAAAGTCACATGCCAAATCATGGAAGATAGTAAAAGTAATAACAAGCATACACATGCAATTAGGGTCGTTAACAAGGTGAATCAAACCAGATTTTAAACTGAACCGTAAAATTTTGATCTTGGTTTAACGAACCGGGTTAGCCAAGCGATTAACAAATCGCTAAGCTAGCTAAAAGTTTGACATGCAATAAATTAACACAGACCTAGAAATTCAATTCTTGATCTTTTAAAAATTAATTAATACATGCAAGGATATCTTAGAAATGCTGGGTGCATGATGAAACATAAACTTGTTATGATATCCAAAGGAAGATATAGGTATGTGCAAATTATTATATTTTCTTTTCCCAAATTCACACCCTCAATCAAAAATATTCATCTTCTCTTCCTTCCAAACCAAAATCTAACATCGAACCATCATCACACAAACACCAACACCCATTTGTACTGGAATCAGTAACGCCAAGAACCCAATCCAAATAAAAATTAGAAAACATAACATTATTTAGATAGCTTGTCATCATTAAAACAATCAGCTAAAAAATTTCGTGTTCACAAGATGGTCATGACGTCATGTACTTTTTGCACTTCATAAACTAGGTTATGTCCTAGTATTTATATAATCTGCACAATGCTCAATTAGATGTTGCTGTACTTTTTAAATGATGCCGAACCTGAAATTGTCAGATTTTGAGAAGATAGAGATGTTTCATTTAGGGTATAAATTTGGGGAAGAAGAAGAAAATTGAATTGGACAAGAGCACCATCCGGCACAAGTTTTGTTATTGACTGCTAACAGAAGAATGTGACTTTTAACTATCAATTGGGAGAAGTATCTTGAGCGAGGGTGATCGAAGTGAATTATTTCTTAAATGTGAGTGATGTTAAAAGTCCTTCACCCAAAATTTATCCATATATTCTACCTTCCATATGCTGGGAAGTACGACTAAGGCATATGTTACCAGTTAATATCTTAAAAACTGGTTAAGATGCAGAAACTCAACCAATGGAAAAATCTACACTAGCCCCAAGTGTGTCCGGTTGCAAGATCATGTCAGATTCTAATTAAGCAACTAGGCAATGTAACACCTGAAGGATTGACAACATCTACTCTCCAAGTACAGTTTTCGAACCAAAATATCCTTTAACTGTTGCGCTAACTACATTGCACATATAAGTCAGAGTATCTACCAACATTTAAATGAGAGTTCTTATCCTTCAACTTAGGAATTCGACAATTTATCATAACAGTTTAACACTAAACACCATTGATAAAAGTAAACTATAGCCTGAATGAAACATACCAAGAACGCCTCAACAGCCTCCAACTCTATCCAAAGCATAAAAATTAGTTGTGCTTTCTCCACAGTCTTCGGCCTTCCTGTCAGACACTTTGCAACTACTGCATCGCATACTTCTTTAGCATATCTGCAAAAGACCAACACAAAGTTTTCTAAACTTGAGTTATATTCCTATCATATAGATCAGCAGATTTAGCAAAAAAGCATTCAGAAAAGCAAAATATAACCTTGAAACGTCAGCATCTGCAGCTTTTAAGTAAGCAATAAGTGCATCCAGAGCCTTCTCTTGCACAGGGGCATTCGAATCCGCAACACTCTTCTTAAAATAATGTCCTAACAATTCAACTCCCCACATTCAGACCGAATAGCAAAACCAACAAGCAACAACAACATTTACCACATCACTGTCTCCAAATAATAATAAATAACGTTGTAATCACAAAATGTCAAATCTGATCTTCCACCTCTAATATTATCTATATACCATCCATCCATAAGAGATCATCCATTTTGAATCTTAATGAGTTGATTTCTTAAATTCTGAAACCAATAAGGTTTCAGAAATATCCAGTACTTACTTCCAACCTACTTGACTATTAACATGATAATTTTAATTCAAACAGAAGTCGTGTGTGTCGATTAAGATAGAAAAGTTTGCTAATTTAGATCCTTCAAAAACAAAATTGGCAATCTACATTTTAATAAAATCCAAAATGAAGATCAAATTAAAAAAATTCAAAACCGGAAAATCTTCTATGAATGCAGTAAGCATTATCTAATACTACCTCCATCCCAAAACGATTGTCCAAGTTTAAATACATTTCGCCAAACTCCAACATTAAGCTCAAGGAATACTAATAAATAACAAACATATTCACAAAATCAAAAAAAAAAAAAGGAGCTCAACACATCCAAACCCTAATCCAACATTCAAAATAAATCCAAATTCTCTCAAATAACTCTAACAAACAAGTAATGACATCAGACCTCAACACACCAAAACCCTAATCCACATACAGAACAAATCAAAACAAAATCCAAAATTAATCTCAATCAATTACCAAATTCCCTAAGCCGCGGATCTTTGGGATCGGTAATGGAATCGAACAATGCAGCCAGATCAATATTCGCATCATTCCTGACCTTCCAATTCTTATGCGTCAATCGATCTTCCCATGCCAATTTCTTCGCCTCCTTCAACAACTTCTCATCCTCCGTCGACATTATCAATTTCAATCGATATTATATAAATACACACTAATATTTGTATCCAATTTTTAAACTAGTTTAACATACACATTAATATATATATGGAATTTTCCAACTAGGTTATATATAGAGGAGTGTATGAATATGAAATGTAGCGATCTAGGTGTTGAGGTCGGTAAATCGGCGTCGTTTGGAGTTTGGGTGAGTATATAAATCGGAGGAGAGTGCCGGCGAAGTGAAAATGAGAGGCGAGTTTTGTTTTACACTTTTCCTTTTGTTTTTGAAATTGCTTAGAGAATTTGAAAGAGTGGAGAAATTATTTTACTCCCCATTTATGTGTCTTTGGATTTGGTTGAATGTTGGTGAAACTGACATTTATATAGTTCTCTTTATTTCAACGCAAAACACCCTGTCCCGAAGTTACTTGTTTACGAGTAATACCGGTTAATTATTATTTGCTCTTTTATTTCATCCCCTCATCAATATTGATGATTAAAACTATGACTTGAAATATTTTTTATATATTATAATTTCACATTTATAAATCTGATTCAAACTTAAGTTTTATACTAAATTAAAACATCAAAATTTATTAATTTTGACTAGTACGTTTCACTTATAAAAATGAGACACTTGATATATCATAACGAATTGAAATTAGCAAGTTTATATATATATAATATTATGGAAGTGTTAACAAATGAATTTAAGTCACATATTACATATATTACTAATTAAAAATATTTTAGTTAGAATTAAGTGTTATAAAAAAAAGTTAATATATTATATATGTTACCCACGAAATAAAACTAAAAATATCAAAAGGTAATTTTGGATTACATCAACAAAGCATTATATGTGTGTGGCAGATTTTTTTTGGACACAAGAAGCAATAGTGCGAGGGTATTACTATGTTTTCTGGGAGGGAAATAATTGATGGAGGGAAATATTATTAATGGGTATTTTAGTCTCATATAATAATAATAATTTTAATTCGTTAACATAGCATTACCCACCGATTTGGGGGTGAATGATTTGAGGGTGAATGTATTAACCTACATTAACCTAGATTCACCTACATTAACCTTTTGGATTGGGGTGAACCTAGGTGAATCTAGGTGAAATTTATCATTCACCCCGTTTGGAACCAACAAATAAAAAAATTCAAGGTTAATGTAGGTGAATCTAGGTTAATGTAGGTTAACACATTCACTCTCATTCTCCCTCAAATCATTCACCCCCAAATCGGTGGGTAATGCTAGGTTAACGAATTAATTTTATTATTATTATTATATCAGACTAAAATACCCACCAATAATATTCCCTTCCATTAATATAATTTGCCTCCAAAAAATACCATCCCTCGTTAATATAAATCGCTACCTCTTTTCTTTCTTGCATATTGCTTCTTATTGGCTCATCATATTGCTTCTTATTGGCTCATCATATTGCTTCTTATTGGCTCATTCTTTCTTGCATATTGCTTCTTATTGGCTCATCATAATGTTTTTATTCTAATAACAGGTAATTTGTAAACAAAACAAGGTGCTTTGTATAGAATAAAGAGAAGGATATAAATGTCACCTTAATAGTTTATAATATTGTTTCACCTCGAGAAGGGTAATGGTATCCAAACAGGAATTATAATAGTTTCACCTAGATTCACCTATATTCCCCTACATTCCCCTAACCTAGGTTAATTTTAAATGTTTACCCTCACCTAGATTCACCCCAATCCAAACGCACCATTAGTTTTCTTTTTTCTGGTTCCAAACGAGGTGAATAATTAAGTTCACCTAGATTCACATAGGTTCACCCCAATCCAAACGGACCATTAAAACTAACTTTAAGTTATAGAATTATAGGTGAATATAGCTGAAACTATTATAAGTCATGTTTGGATAAAACGAGTTTGGATCACCTGTAACACTTTTATACGACACTCTCTGATACACTTTTGTTGTTTGACTATTTTTTTCAATTTTTCAAGCATATTCCCTTAACAAATAATCTTCATAACATTATTTACTACCACATCCAATTAAAAAAATTGGCTATTTTTGCTTTTTAAGACAAAATTTTGTTATTTTTAACGATAAAAGTTACGAATAGTCAAATATTTGCCTCTACAAATATAAATGAAAATTATTTTGAATCAAATATAGTAATATATGTCTATAACAACATAATTATATAAGATATGATGCTTCAAAAAAATAAATAAACAATAGAAGTGTAACAGAGAGTGTCACAGAAAGTGTTACAGAAGATCCGTACTCAGATAAAACAATATAATTAATACTGCCTCCAATCACTAAAATTGATGGATACATTTTGACTTTTGTGGTCAAAATTGAAAAAATTTGATGAGGAATTCTCATTAAACGATAAGAAATAATATAGTCATGGGGAATCTTGTTACACTCGCCTCGATATATATTTTTGAAATATCAACTTTTTATAATTTTTTCGTATGTAGAATAAAAAATATTGACGTTTTAAATCGTGTTCTGTTGATCATGAAAGTCAAAATGTACCAATCATTTAGGATGGATGCAGTAACTTGAAAAATAATATTCTAAAATTCTAAACGATTAAACTGAAATGTATATATTCTCTTTATTTCTACGTAAGACACCTGCTTATATTCGTTTTGTTTGCGAATTAAATGTTGTTAAAATAAAAACATTAGCAAAATCATAAAATGTTCAACAAAAAATAAATATAAGAAACATATATAATAATCATTATCAAACAAACATAAACGTGTTCAATAAAAGATAGTGTGACTCTTCCTGACTGATTAAGGAATTTAGTGTGCCACGAGTTTATTTGTTTTTGAATTTTGTCGGTTATATTCTGGAAGATAAGATGTTTTTTGTGTGGTAATATCTAAGGGTATGCCTAAATAGCCTAGTGGCATCCGGCCCAACCTTTCATGTAAGAGGTCATGGGTTCGAACCTTGTTGGAGACATATTTGTCTCATATTATACTCTAACTTTCTATTAGTTAGCAATTTCTGTATTCATGTTTGTAATATCATTGTAGTCACAATTCATCGCTAATTATCAAAAAAAAAAAAAAAAGGGTATGCCTAAATATTTTCCAAATTTATCGGAGTTTGTAAATGGCAGTGTATTTAATGTTTGTTGTATTTTGGCTTGATTTATATTGGGACTGAAAGTGATTTGTGATTTATCAAAGTTTACTTTTTGTCCTGATTCTTGACAGTAGGTTTCGAGAATTGTTTGGAATGTGGAAACAGAAGTTTTGTCAAGTTTAATAAAGAAATAGCTATCATCCGCGAATAGTAGATGAGTGAATTTTGGTCCATTTCTTGGGAGGTTAATTTCATTAATTGATTTGTTGTTTTGAGCATTTGTTAGTGAAGCGGATAGAGCCTCTGTGCAGATGGAAAATAGGATTGGAGAAAGTGGATCGCCTTGTCTCAATCCACATGTTGGTTTAAATGGTTTGGTAATGTTACTGTTTAATAGTACTGAGTATGTGACAGTTGTGACACAAGTTTGTATGAGATTAATCCAATGCGGAAGGAAGTTTAGTTTGCTGAGTGTTTGGAAGAGAAAAGGCCAAGAGATACGGTCGGAGGCCTTGCTCATGTCAATTTTAATTGCGGCTAGGCCATGTTTTTTGGCTTTGGATGTGCGTACTGTGTGAGTTAATTCTTGTGCAAGTATTATATGATGTTGTATATTACGTTGATGTATAAATCCATTTTGATAGATTGAGAGAAGTTGGGATATGTGAGGTTTTAGTTGATTTACTAGTACTTTCGATGCGATTTTATAAATTACGTTGCAAAGGCTTATAGGCCTATATTCTTTGATTGTTTTCGGGTTGTTATTTTTGAGTATTAAAGTAATATATGTGTGGTTTAGTTTTTGGGGTAGAATATTATTAGTGATAGAAGGTTGTATTAATGTCTCCATTATTAATCCAGTTAATTGATGATCTTTGTTGCCAATATGTTTCTTCACAAGTTAGTAGATAATTTAATTGGTTTTTTAGTGATATAATTGTTAGAGTGTCATGTGTGTTTGGGTCATTTCTTGTACTGGTTAGGATATGTTATGTTGAATAGTAGTAATGTTGTATTGTAGATTTCCAATTCGAGTATTGTTCCAGTTTTTAAGAGTAATCTTGAAATGGTTGAGTTTATAAATTAGGTTATTAGCAGGTGTGTTAGTACTAATGTGTTTTTTGGAACTTTCTTTAAGAAGTGTTTTGAAATTAGGAAATAACATAAGAAAATTCTCAATTTTAAAAGAACTATTATTTTTTATAGGTTTTGCTTTAGTGTGTAAAACTAGGGGTCCGTGGTCAGAACATTGAATAGGTAAATTTAATACGTATGCATTTGGAAATAATAGGTCCCATTCGTTGTTAGTCATAGATTTGTCTAAACGTTCATAAATTATTTTATCTTGCCTACGACCTATCCATGTGTATATGCTTCCTACATTTTTTAATTCTTTAAGATTAATTTTATTTAGTAAAGAGAAAAGTGTGGATGCTCCTTTTATGGTTTTGGTGGGGTAGGGTAATGTGTCAGTTTGATATAGAATTTGATTGAAGTCTCCAATGAGTAGGAGGGGCTTGTTAACTAGGGGTAGTAATAATGTTTCTATTTGTTGCCATGTTTTAGTTCTAGATTTTAAGTGCGGGTGGCCGTAAATACATCCTAAGTACCATGGTGTTAATGTTTCAGTTTTTAGTTGCAAGAGAATTATATGATTATCTAAGAAACAAAGAGTATGTTCTATGTTTGATGTCAGTCCAATCCATAGTCCTCCACACTTTCCTATTGAGTTAGTGCCATATGTGATAGGGAAAACAAGAGAATTTAAGATTTTATCTGTCTCTATTTTAGGGTGCATTGTTTCAGTTAAGAAACAAATATCTAAGTGATGAGTCCTATTTAATTATTTTAGTATTTTAACTGTCGAGGAAGTGTCAATTCCTTGACAGTTCTAGCTAAGAAGATTAAGAGGACATTTGGGGTTGTTGGGTGACAACCACCAAAACCCATTCAGGTTGATAAACTAGATGCATAAGGCTTATATAGTTACTGTTGGAATTATGAGATGTTTGACACGTCATAATTAGTGCCCATTGAACAATTTGATTGTTCGAAGTGATTACTTATTTAAGGTTAAGTTCATACGTATATTATTTGTTTGACAATAATATACGAGCTGGGAATGAATTCGAAATACATTAGGGGTCTTGATGGTTTTACTAGGACCCGCTCATGATTTATATGATAGTAAAATACTTGTCGATATTTTATTAACATATGACTAATGTTATTTCGATCCTAGAAGGTCACACACAAACAATGCGCTTGATTTTCAATACGATTGAAACTTCCGGGTTAAAAGTGTAAACGTCAAAGAATAAAGGGGAGGAAATTCCAAAGTGGAATTTCCACCCCATTAACCGTCCAAAAATGATGCATAAGAATGCATTTGACTTTTTGAATTCAAATGCACTAATGCTAGTCTTGAATGGGAGCTTGAAAAAGGGGGAGGTTACATATGGATGTTAATGTGATTAACACCATATTAAGACCACATTTGATGACAATGTTTTTCATCCCTTTTGTACACTTTGTAAGACAAGGAAAAAAACAGAAAAAGAAAAATACTCCCTCCTTCCTCTAGTTTTTGGCCGAAAATATACACACAAACCAAGAGAAGAAATCGTTTTTCTCTTGGTTCATTCTTGACATATACGCTTCAAGCTCTAGTTGCTTCAAGGGAGGAATCAATCACGCATTGGTGTGGACTAACTAGAGAGAGGAACGGACGTTGCTCTTCCGCTACGCACTCGATCACGCTGGAAGAGGTATACTCGAAACTCGTAGTTAAATGTGAATTTAGAACTTTGTATTCGATCGTTTATACGTTTTTGTATAATTTGATATGCAAAACATGTATAAAATCCCAACAGTGGCATCATGAGCCCGGTACATATGTTCTAATTCACTTTAAATGTCTTGAAATTTGATTTCATGAATTATAATATCATATGTGTATGTTTTGATATCATCAATTAAGGTTGTTGTGCATTATGTGTATTGTGCAATTATGTAATTGTTAAGGCCTGTAAATATTTTTCTAAAATTCTGTAAAAATATGTTTCGAACAGTAGACAAAATTTCGAGACCACTGTAATTTTTCTGGAATTGTTTCGATTTGTTAAGTGCTCGAAATAAATGTTTGAAACAGCCATATGTTCATCCGAACGGATTTGATATACCTTTCGTTTGAACAGTTTTAAGTGCTGTATATATTTTTATAGAATTCTGGAAAAATATTATTCAAACAGTACATTGAATTTCGAGTTTACTGTAATTTTTCTGGAATTGTTTCGATTTGTTAAGTGCTCGAAATAAATGTTTGAAACAGCCATATGTTCATTCGAACGGATTTGATATACCCTTCGTTTGAACAGTTTTAAAGGCTGTATATATTTTTATAAAATTCTGGAAAAATATAAATAAAATATTAGAGTCAATTTTGAGTTTACTGAAATTTTTCTGGAATTTTTTGGATTTCTTAAGTGCTCGAAATTGACATTTGAACAGTCATATGTTCACCCGAACGGATTTGATATACCATTCGGTTGAACAGTGTTTTAACGGCTGTATATATTTTTCTAAAATTCTGAAAAAATATAAATCAAATACTAGAATGATTTTCGAGTCTACTGTAATTTTTCTGGATTTATTTGGATTTATTAAGTGCTCGAAAATGATTTTTGAATAGCCATGTGTTCATCCGAAAAGTTCGGAACACTATTCGGATGAACAGTGTTTTTCGGATGAACAGTGATTCCGATTTCACTGTTCACGAAACACTGTTCACGACTGTTCACATAATTAAAATGGTCCTAAAATTGTTTTGGATTTTGTTTTATTAATTATTGTGAATATTTTGGCTATTCTAGTATTTTGACTTTTGATTGTCAGAAGAAAATTAATTAAATTATTATAACTTATATGATAATTTGATTAGATTTTAATGTTACAATATTTTAATTAATAGCACTAATATGATTAGTTGTTAATTTTATTTATATTGGTTATAAATAATATTAAATGCTTATTAATTAAAATTAAAGGCCTTAATTAATTATGTAAAACCTATGAGTTATTGATTTGGTTGTTACATTTGATGTACAATTTATTACATATATGTGTTATAATTGTGTGTACCTTATTTGACATCCTTACATGTTTTAATTGACTTAATTCATGTATTATATATATTTTGATATATTGGATGTTTTATTTTCATTGTGAATGAATGTTGGGATAAGTGATATGATCTGGTTTTTGAAATACAGTCTGCGTACTGTCTTTTATATGACGACTTGTGTCAAAAAGAAATATAGCCTGCGTGCTATTTTATGACGACTTGTGTCACTTTTATTTTATTATTTATTACATTGACCTGCGTGTCAATTATTTATCACCACGTGTGATTGTAATCAATAGAAGACGAAGCCACCGAAGGAACTGAAGGAGGACTGAAGACTTAGTTTAGAATTAAGTCTAGTTTTCTTTTCGGTTTTTAGATCATATCACTAATCCCATTTATTTGCGTTATAATTCTTAATTTTCATGCTCATATGATATATATTCTTGCTTGAGTGAATGTATATATGCATGTATGATCATGATTATATATTTATAACTAATCCTACCTTAAGTCAAGTAATTTGCCATACCTGACCCTAAAGTCGGAATAAGACATACGTATGCATGGACCTGCCAGATTGGCAGACATGACATGTCCTATGACTTGATCCCGATGGAATAATCGAATGATTTCCGATTCAGAATCGGGCTTCGATTGTTCATTCTGACTTTCGTCAGTAGGCTCAGGTTACTTGAACAGTGATTCCCATAATCAGATTTGGGCCTGTTGGCAAAAGTTGTCACCAATGCAATCTTGTAAGATTTTTGGTGACACCGAGAATTATGCCCGGCATAAATGGTGATCATTCACCTACTCACATGATTGGTAGTCGAAATGTTGCGTGCTGCCGTTCGATTATTAATTATCTGAGTTCTCGGATACATTGTGTATTTTAGTAGGATTATGAACACATTGTATGAGTTCAAATATTTTGATATTTTGAATTATCACTATGACATGCTTATCTGAGTTATTTATTCGCCTTTTACCGCTGTAGTTATCATGTCTACGAACGATAAAAACTCTAAGTCTCTCCGCTCCGCTTTGGAGAAATGCAAACTTAATGGTGCTAATTTCCATGACTGGGCTCGCAACTTGAGAATTATTCTCAAGTCTGAGAGAACAGATTATGTGCTCACCACCAAACTTCCTGAGGTCGTTCCCACCGATGAGAATGAGTATTATGTCTATGAACAGCACATGAATGATGCTACAGATGTCCAGTGCTTAATGTTGGCCAACATGGAATCGAATCTTCAGATTCAATTCGAAGAGGTCAACGCTTACGATATGTACCGCCAGCTGGAAAATTTGTTCCAGCGGGAGGCACGCAATGAGAGATACGATACTGTTTGTGCTCTTGTTGACTGTAAGCTAGGCAATGGACAGCCAGCAAGTCCCCATGTCATCAAGATGATAGGGCTGGTCGAAAGACTGGCCTCATTGGGGGCACCCGTCTCTAAGGAGATGTCTGTGGATATCATTCTTAGGTCGCTGCCTGATTCCTTCAGTGGTTTTGTGTTGAACTTTAACATGCACCAATATGACAAGACGTTGTCTGAACTGCATGGTATGATCAACAATGCTGAACAAAACATTAAGAAGGCAAAAGGCACTTCTTCCTCTGTTCTGACCATTCAGAACAAGAAACAGTTCAAGAGGAAGAAAGGTGCCAAAGGTAAGACTAAGGTTGCCCCCCGTGCAACAGCTCCTACTCAAAAGGCATCCAAGAAGGATGCCAAAAGGGAAGACAAGTGTCATTATTGCGGAATAATTGGCCATTGGAAGAGAAACTGCAAGAAGTACCTGGCAGACAAGAAGAGTGGTTTGACCACTACTACTCCGCCAACAGGTATTCATGTTATAACTGATTTACCTTCTGATTCTAATTCTTGGGTGTTAGACACTGGATGTGGTACTCATATTTGTCGAAATATGCAGCACCTGCAGAATAGAAGGAAGCTCACAAGGGATGAAGTGGACCTACGAGTAGGCAATGGTGCAAAAGTTGTAGCTCTTGCTGTAGGAACACTGTCTTTAAATTTACCATCTGGATATTGTATTGTTTTGAATAATGTATTCTATGTTCCTACTTTATGTAGGAACATTATATCAATTTCCTTATTAAATTTGGATGGTTTTTCCGTTACTATTGATAAAAGTGGTTGTTTTATCTCTAAAAATGGAAATGTTTATTGTACTGCATCCCTGCAGAGTGGTCTCTATATCTTGGAAACAAGTGTAGAAACTTATAACATCAGTATGAAAAGGAACAAGCCCAATGACTTGAACCCGACATACTTATGGCATTGCAGACTCGGTCATATAAGTGACAAACGCATTAAAGAGCTCCATGACAATGGAATTCTTACGTCATCTGGTTTTGAATCTTATGACAAATGCGAGTCATGTCTTTTAGGAAAGATGACCAAGTCACCTTTCACTGGTACGAGTGAAAGGGCAAGTGATTTATTGGGAATCATACATACTGATATATGTGGCCCAATGAACACGCCCGCTAGAGGAGGTTTTCCATACTTCATTACCTTCACCGATGACTTCAGCAGATATGGTTACGTATATCTGTTGAAACATAAGAGTGAAGCCTTTGAAAAGTTCAAAGAATTTCAGAAAGAAGTAGAAAACCAACTCGGCAGGACAATCAAGATTCTTCGCTCCGACAGGGGAGGAGAATACTTGAGCCATGACTTCTTGCAACACCTAAGAGAATGTGGTATTGTATCACAACTCACACCTGCTGGTACACCACAACACAATGGTGTCTCCGAAAGGAGAAATCGAACCTTATTAGATATGGTTCGATCAATGATGAGCACATCAGAACTCCCAACTAGTTTTTGGGGTTATGCATTGGAAACTGCCGCTTCCACACTAAACAAATGTCCAACCAAATCAGCACCTAAGACCCCACATGAGATGTGGTTTGGGACTCTTCCCAAACTAGGGTACTTGAGGATTTGGGGATCCGAGGCCTATGTTAAGAAAGTTAACAAAGATAAGCTTGGACCTAAATCCGACAAGTGTTACTTCATTGGTTATCCTAAGGAAACCAAGGGATATTACTTTTATCTCAAACCCGAAAATAAGATTTTCGTGGCTCGTAATGGAACTTTCCTTGAGAAAGAATACATTACAAAGAGATATAAGAGTAATGAGACTCTTGAAATTGTTCAAGAGGGTGATGTAGCAGGTACTAGTACCTTAGCTGAATCACCTCAGGAGGTGGACCCTTCTTATGAAGAAGAGGTTCAACTCGATCCACGGGAAACCGTAGACGAGCCTGCTGATACTCAAAACATCCCTCGGAGATCCGAAAGGTCCCGTCAGGAACCCGATAGATGGTATGGGGAATTTTTCCTGATTGAAAGCGGGGAACCCTCAACTTATGAGGAAGCCATGAAACAACCTGATGCTGATGAATGGCTCCTAGCCATGCAATCCGAGATGGAATCAATGTACCATAATAAAGTATGGACATTGATTGATTTGCCGAGGGGTGATAGACCCATCGAATGCAAATGGGTATTTAAACGAAAGCTTGATAAAGATGGAAATGTCCATGTTTATAAGGCTCGACCTGTGGCTAAAGGTTTCAAACAGATTCATGGTATCGACTATGATGAAACTTTTTCTCCAGTCGTTAAGTTTAAATCCATTCGGATTATCTTAGCCATTGCCGCATACTACGATTATGAAATTTGGCAAATGGATGTGAAGACAGCTTTCCTTAACGGGAAACTAGAAGAGGATGTGTACATGACACAACCTCCTGGATTCACAAGCTCGAAAGAGCCTAAGAAAGTATGCAAACTTCAAAGATCTATTTATGGTTTGAAGCAAGCATCTAGGAGTTGGAATCTTCGCTTCAATGAATCAATCAAAGAGTTTGGATTCATTCGATGTGAAGAAGATTCTTGTGTATACAAGAAGGTTAGTGGGAGCAACATTGCATTTGTCGTGCTATATGTAGACGACATTCTTCTCATAGGAAACGACATACCCATGCTTGAATCAGTCAAGGCATGGTTGTGCAAATGTTTCTCTATGAAAGACCTAGGAGAGGCTCAGTACATTCTTGGAATTAAGATCCATAGGGAACGATCTAAGAGACTCATTGGACTGAGTCAAAACACTTATATTGATAAGGTATTACTTAGATTCCATATGGAAAATTCCAAGAAAGGTAATCTCCCTATGAGACATGGCATTTCTATTAGTCGTGCTGACAGTCCCACAGACAGCATCGAAATAGAGAAGATGAACAAGATCCCTTATGCCTCAGCCATAGGATCTATCATGTATGCCATGCTTTGTACACGACCTGACGTTTCTTACGCTTTGAGTGTAACAAGTCGTTATCAATCGTGTCCAGGACAAGAGCACTGGAAGGCCGTAAAGGCCGTTCTTAAGTATTTGAGAAATACTAAAGACATGTGTCTTGTCTATGGGGGAGATAAAGAGTTACAGGTTGTAGGCTACACCGATGCGAGCTTTCAAACCGACAAAGATGATTCTAGATCTCAGTCTGGTTATGTGTTTTGCATCAATGGTGGCGCAGTGTCTTGGTGCAGTAGCAAGCAAGGCACTGTGGCTGATTCTACGACAGAGGCAGAATATGTTGCAGCATCTGAAGCTGCAAAGGAAGCATGCTGGATCAAGAAGTTTGTGAGTGAGCTTGGTGTTGTACCTAGCATTGACGAGCCAGTAGTGTTATACTGTGATAACACTGGTGCAATTGCTCAAGCCAAGGAACCAAGATCACATCACCGCTCCAAGCATGTGCTCAGAAAGTATCACATCATTCGTGACATCACGGAACGAGGCGATGTGAGTGTATGCAAGATACATACAGACGATAACCTGGCCGACCCATTGACCAAACCTTTGCCTCAGAGCAAACATGACAAGCACGTATCTGGTGCAGGACTTAGATATATGCTTGAATGGCGTTAGGTTTAGTGGGAGCTGTATTGTCTGTATTTTGTCATAGTTTAGTCCTGATAAGATTATGTTGAATAATTGATTCAAATATATGTATGTTTATTTTCAGTTTTACTGTCTTTCATACATATATCTTTATTTTGATTCCATTGTTATCCATGGCTTCTAGAGAGGTCTTTGGGGTTGAGGATCCCAAATGAGAAACCCTCTACTAAGCCTAGAAGCAAGGGGATAACTTATCTTTGATCAAATGTTCACTGATTGGAATCGAACATTGTAATGATCAGCATGCACATGATTGTCTTGGTCACGTTTCTTAGACAAGAAAGGGAGTAAGTGTACTCTAGTCATGTACATGGGTATATATCTTGGAACTAGTCCAAGCTATGATACTGGATTCGACCGCCATGAGAACTTAGAAGATGACATATCTGTGTCCTAAGTGTTTCTCATCGAACTTATGTTAAATGGTGATTCTTAGACCTGTATGGCAGGAATGCGTTAGCATGAGACTTGCGTGTCTTGACTATGTAAATCGTCTCCTGTAGAAGGGAGGCTATAAAGGCATATGTTGGGCATACTTGGAACATGTTGGTACATTGGTTGTACATCAGAGGGGATTCGCACAAATCGGTTATGTCGATTGATTCATAAAATCTCGGTAGATTAATGGTGATTAAGATGGCCATCTCCAGTAGCAGTACTGGGTATCACATTAATTCTATGTATCCGAGACAGTACAGGTGCAAGAGTATGGTGACACATATCTTACCATAGCTTGACTGTGAGAATCGCGATGCGAAAGAATCACTTCACAAGTAATCGTCCAAGGGCAAGTGGGAGTGTTGGAATTATGAGATGTTTGACACGTCATAATTAGTGCCCATTGAACAATTTGATTGTTCGAAGTGATTACTTATTTAAGGTTAAGTTCATACGTATATTATTTGTTTGACAATAATATACGAGCTGGGAATGAATTCGAAATACATTAGGGGTCTTGATGGTTTTACTAGGACCCGCTCATGATTTATATGATAGTAAAATACTTGTCGATATTTTATTAACATATGACTAATGTTATTTCGATCCTAGAAGGTCACACACAAACAATGCGCTTGATTTTCAATACGATTGAAACTTCCGGGTTAAAAGTGTAAACGTCAAAGAATAAAGGGGAGGAAATTCCAAAGTGGAATTTCCACCCCATTAACCGTCCAAAAATGATGCATAAGAATGCATTTGACTTTTTGAATTCAAATGCACTAATGCTAGTCTTGAATGGGAGCTTGAAAAAGGGGGAGGTTACATATGGATGTTAATGTGATTAACACCATATTAAGACCACATTTGATGACAATGTTTTTCATCCCTTTTGTACACTTTGTAAGACAAGGAAAAAAACAGAAAAAGAAAAATACTCCCTCCTTCCTCTAGTTTTTGGCCGAAAATATACACACAAACCAAGAGAAGAAATCGTTTTTCTCTTGGTTCATTCTTGACATATACGCTTCAAGCTCTAGTTGCTTCAAGGGAGGAATCAATCACGCATTGGTGTGGACTAACTAGAGAGAGGAACGGACGTTGCTCTTCCGCTACGCACTCGATCACGCTGGAAGAGGTATACTCGAAACTCGTAGTTAAATGTGAATTTAGAACTTTGTATTCGATCGTTTATACGTTTTTGTATAATTTGATATGCAAAACATGTATAAAATCCCAACAGTTACGAGTTAGATGTCTTTCTAGGTTTTTTAATTGATGAATAAGAGTTAATAAATGAATAGGCTTGTGATAAAGGTGTGTACCAGGAGAGTGGCTTATTAGGTCTCTGAAGTTGTGGAGTTGTCTGTGCTGGCATCTCCTTATCTTTCTGAACTTCCTCTTGTTGCTAGGGGGTCCTCCCACCTGGGGCACATCTTCTTCCCTTTTTCTCTTATGTCCTGATAATGTATGGTAAGACATTGATGTTCCACTGTTGTCATTGATGGTTGTAATGAAGTCTGTATTGTTTGGATATTGGATTTGTAATGGCAGATTTGTATCACATAACTCTTGGAGCTCCTGGACAGTGTGGGAGGTGTTCAATTGGAGGTTTGTAGCTATAGAGTGGTGATGGATTCCAACTTCAAGTGCTAAGTATTGTGTGTGTTCACCATTGTGCTGTTGGACTGTGATTTGTAGAGTGCATGTCTACTGATCTCCTGTTAGAAGGGATATTGAAGCTAACTGTCTGGACACACTGATCACTCCTTGAGATGAAGATAAGGTGATTGTTGCTTGGCTTGTTATGTGAGAGGAAGTTGAGGAGGTTAGCCCCGTGAGTGCCTCCCAAAAGTCTTGATCCACAGGAGTGTCAAAAGCCCCAGCTATAATCATGAGTTGATGGACCTCTGCTGTGGGTAGATTGCTGATTATGTGGATGGCTGTTCTGAGTAATGCAAACTGGTCTCCAAAACGAACATGGATGATGTTGTGCAATTCTATATCTTGCCTTGGTTCTTCATCAACCTGATGCAAATTATTCCTATCAAAATACTCGTCTGGTAAATTATGCAATTGAACCCACAAGGAAACAAATGGTATGTGAAAGTTCTGGATGCGTGTGTTAGGTCTCCAATAATCAACTACCAATAGAGCTCCATGCATGTTATAAGGGGCTTGTGCCATGACTGTATTTTTATCATCTAGTGTAAGGAAGGTGAAGAGATATACTTGATTGAGTTTTTTAACCTGTACTGGCCCTTGTAGATTCCAGGATGTGGTGACATAGTTTTGCACTTGAAACTCTGAAAAGAATCAATCATCCACAAAGATTCCCAGCAACGATCTAGCAAGAGATGTACGATTATGCATGGCCTCTTGATGATCCATGGGTATCACCCAGCCTTGTCTTGGTAGCCTAGGGATAAAGTTGTTATTTGTTTCATTGATTGAAGCCATTTGGTGATTTGGTGTTGTGTTTGTGTGTAAGGTGAGTGGTGTTGTAATGTTTTGATGCTGTTTCAACACTGCTGTTTGAAGAGGGAAGACGAAGTGTGAGGATGGTGAAGGAGGAAGGTGAGGGGTGTGAGCAGGATGTGTTTGGTGGAGTTAATGACACGCCTGGGGTTTAATGCCAGGTGTCATTCATGCAAGTAGTGTAGAGGAATGTCTCTTGAGTGCCTTGTGAGAAACAAAATTTTGTTTGTTGTGTAAGCTAAAAAGCTAACTTTTGGCTATCCTTTGTCGGATCACTAAGCTGACTTGATAAAATATTGAACTAACCGAAACTTTGTCGATTTTGTAGAGAGAGAATGCTTGAGCTGCTTGCTTAAACTTCAAAATTGTGTTATTAATTGAGTTTGTATATGCATTTTAGATGCTACTATTGAATATGCCTTCTAGCTATATTTATGTTACTCCACTTATTTCAATACATCTAAAGTCCATATATATAATACGCTAATACATGGCCGATTAGTGTTTAGGTAAAAATTCTTTCCGGCATGAGCCTATTTCAAGGATTCACAAAAATACCCCGGACGCTGCCACAATATGTTCGACGTATAACAATGTGTTGAACTACTTCAACAAGTCTATGTGTTACCCATCATCTGATGTTCGTACAACAGTATCGACCATAACCTTGCGGGCTCTATAGCAAGAAATTATATATTCTGTTCACGAGAGCCCTCGCATATGCCTTGGCATGAAGGACAATTTCGAACTATGAATCTCATGGAGAGTTCGATAATGCCTCACTCCCGCATGGCCGTATATTCTTCGTGGTGATCGACGATAATTACAATATAGGATATTTTAGAAAGTGGACGTCCTTCTTATTAGCAGGGCCGGGGACAAAGAATAAGAAATCTGATTTTACTATATATCTTACTAAGGATGGGGCCTACCACATTTTTTTTATTCAGGCGTTAGCTCTAAAAAGGCGAATTTTTCATTTTTCGTTTAGTACCAGAGAAATACGATCAGGAGAGGCTAATTCAAACCCCTCTGGTAAAATAAGAACAACCTCCACATTCAAACCCCCATTTTTAACATTAACAAGAACTTGTTTCAGTTGCATATCATAAGGATTCTCTCTTAGGCCTTTGCGTTACTTATTTAAATGTTGAATTTCCTTATGTATTTGAATTTATGATGACTTATCCATAGACGCAATTTAATCTTATTTCAGATCTTCAACATGAGTAATGGTTTGGATCTCAATATATTGTGTACAATATTCTTCCTACGTATATTCCAGGGTAGGAGTGTATAGGGACTGTTAGTATGACGGTTTCACATTTTAATAACTAAAAAACAGAGAGGTTATATTTTGATATGAGACATAGTGGATCCAAATATACAAATCATATTTTGAATGAGAATTCGTAATAATTGCACAAACCTAAAGTCTAAAATACAACATATCAACTAGTAGTGTAAATTATGAAAATGACAAAAAATTAGATCAATAGTTATCTATTTGTAACGTTTGATATGAGTTCTTTATGAGATGTCCAAACCTTTTTTACGTAATAGAATATGTGACAAGTTGGTGATTATATTACTTAAAACAACCATGCTCAACATTAAACAATTTTGACAGTACAATAGAACAAATAAAATCACAAAAATAGGTTACCTCAAAACAAGATGCACAAAGTTGTTTTACTAAATAGTAGTAACAAATTATTGTTAAATTTTCATTATATTGTCCAATACAAATAAGCAAAATTAGACAAACGCTACTATAAATTCAAGCTTACACAATAACACTTGAAAAAAAACACAGATTAAGAAGCACTTACGCGACGCTTCCTCGATTCCATCAACATCATTGAGGATCTTTCAAACATCAAAAGTTCTCCAATTGAATACTACTTTTGAGTGGAACATATTCTCCAAGATATCCACCAAGATGATCACCTAAAGCACTCTTATCAATCTCCTCATGATGATAACTCTTGCATACATAGTAAAATATACTTTGCACTAAGAGCATTACAAGGTTAACAATCACAAGCACTCCCACCAAGAATCCCATAACCATAACCCTATCAAAAATCCCATAATCATCCCCACCATTTACAACAATTGATCCAAATACCTCATTAATCACACCACATAACATCAAATATCCAAAAACCAACATGCATGCCATTTGTGACCTCCCTTTTAATAGCTCAAAACTCTTCTTCATAGCTTCCAATCCATAAACAGGCTCTAACACAGACACAACACTAGCCAAATGCCACAATGCACTAAAATAAACATGAACAAAAAAGAAGAACAAAAGTACACCTAACAATGTCAAGACAAACAAAATCGAAATCTGGGAATCCTCGAAAAGAATGAACAAAATCAAGAGAAGTACAACACACATTACGTTGTAAGCTACAATCAATATTGTCACCCAAATGAACGTAACAAATAGCCTCTTCAACACACTCGGGATTGCTGACATTGTCGATTGGAAGGACACGTTCTTGGACGTGTAGATGGAAGCAACGGTGAAGACAACAGCCGCGGTGGATAAAAGGGAAAACGCGAAAAGGAAAACGAGGTAACATAATTGAAATGTGAGGAGTCTCGTCCATTCGTTAGATGTTTGAGGACCATTTATGTTGTCTTGCAAATGAATAAGGATGGGATGTGTAAACAGAGAGTGGGCTAAGATTGCAAATGATAATGGGAAAATCAAGCAAATGGTGATGAGGTAAAAGGTATTAGGTGATTGTTTTGGGATTGAAATGGATTCTTTCAGGATGTCTGAAATTGTCAAGAATTGCAGTTCCTCTGGTGCCAGATCCATTCTAATTATTTATGTATATGATTCATAAACAATCAATTAATGATAATCAATATTTTTATGTTTCATCAATAAATAGATGGATGGATGATAGATTTGATTAATAAAAATGAGAAATAAAATCAAGAAGTTGAAAAATGAAAGCAGAGAATTTATGAAAGTGGCGAGGAAAAAACAATATAGTCGCCATAGATGTAGACTCCAATTCAAATTTCTCACTAGAAATGCATAAAATAGGTGTAAAACTAAATAAATATGCATATAAATAGTAAGGCCCAAAAATACATTGAATTTTTCATTTTTTTCATTTATAATGGATGAAATCATCGTCTTAGCGGTCCTCATGTACCTATTTAGATGAAGAAGCGAGGTTGTAGGTACTTAACACTATAGCTCTTTATCAATTGAGAGCTATGTCTTAGGGGCATTATTAATGTTTTTTTTTTGCAATTTATTAATTTGTATTAGTTGGATTTTTTTTGCGGAATGTCAAGTCGGTAAGGGCTTAACTGGTTAATTTGTTCATATAAACATATAAATGGCTAAAAACAACTAAGGTAATTACCTGGTTATGTTTATTTAAAGTGATATATTTTCCCGAATCCCACTAGACAATTAACCTGACCAATAACTAAATCATATTTGCTTATCATAGAAAGAACGGTATCAAGTTAAACCAATTCGGTAACAACTTTACCGTTAAGAGTGCACTCATAGCTGCAATAAAATTACAAAAGAGGAAGCCCCAAGGGGCAAAACCTAGCGGTAAGGTGATTGGACTAAGACACCAACGTTATCCGTACGAATCTCTATGAAAGCCACACTTTACTAAAATATTGTAAATGTTAATTCTAATTCCGTGCCTCATTGGTATTCCCGTTTGCATCATTGCAACTACGACACATTATATGATTTACAAACCATCCTCTTAAATAGGTAAGGAAGGAATGAATTTCGTTTTGCTCACGAGGCCCATCAAGTAAAAAACTAGAGTGTTAAATATTACATCCTCGCCTCTTCAAGCAGTGTGGTTTCGACTCTTATAAGAAGTTCACCTTGTGTTAATGTGATTCAAAAAAATTTATATAATCCGCTGATCAGCTAATATATATCTGACGACTAACCTTCTTTGTATATTTTAAGGAAGAAGTGCGTGAAGACCGATGGTGTAAGGAATTGTATTTGTAGACCCTCATGCACCAAATTTGCATCAGCTAAGGCTTCTTTTGTAAATCTTAAAAAAAGGAAAAAAATTCATCATAAACACCCACTGGCTTTCAACCTCTACCTTACTTCTCATCAACAACCTACAAATCACCAATAGTTCTAATATCATTTAACATATTTCCTTCAGTTCTAGAAAAATTATAGATAATTATTTCAAATTAAAGAAATCAGTCCTCCAAAGTGACCTTAATAATTTATTTTCATGATCGTGAATGGAAGCATATATGATACCTTTCTTTTGTTGAAATACGAAAAGAAAATCAAATGGTATGTTAATGATAATTAGAAATACAAAAAAATATTTCTATATAGAATATAGAACATATATCAACATGGCGTTTCAATGATAACTGTTATCAAAAAAATATTTTTAACTCGAATACTAAAGATATAATTCCAAGATTAAAATCTCAATCGAAAACCTTCATTTAAGGTTCCAAAATAGAATAAGCATGGTGCTTATACATGCTACTAAGCATATAAAAAAAAATCTTGATGTGACGTTTGATAGTTTTAGAATAAATAGTTTTATTTCTTTTAGCCCACGAAGCATAGCTTAAATGGTCACGAATTTCACTATAAACGTGTGCTTTTTCACAAGTGTGTGAGTTCGATCCACGACGTACATGAGTAATTCTGCATTGTTAAGGGAGGACCTGTTTGTGGGTGGTCAGGGGCGGATCCAGGGGGTGGTCCCTGTGTGCACAGGACCACCCCAAATTTTAATAAAAGTTAAATAACCTATAATAGATCACAAGTCGACTCTTTGCTCAACTGGTTGACCTTCCTTATTCTGTGTAATCAGGTTGGGTTCGATTCCCAGGCCTGTGAGAACCTAGCCATTTTTTTGTTGGTTTTACAAATGTCCATCCACATTAAAGCTCTTTCATTTTATTTATTTTATTTTTGTTTTGCAAATATCCATCCACATTAAAGCTCTTTCATTTCATTTTATTTGTTTTATTTTTGTTTTGCAAATATCCATCCACATTAAAGCTCATTTATTTTATTTTTATTGTTGTTTTGCAAATATCCATCTACATTAAAGCTCCTTTATTCAAATTGACGAATCATATCTATATTGTTACCGTAGTGTCTCATTTAATTATATTTATATTTCTTTAATCATATTTTTATTATTTCAAAGACTGTACACTTACTTATTACAAATATTGTTTTCTATTTCATTTAGCTTCTATATATGATTGAACTTTTTATTTTTACAAATTTATTATGTATATGATTGCACATTTACTTTTTACTTTCAACTAATCTCTATTTGATTTAACTTTTCTTGTTCTTTAACTACCATTTTCTTATTTAAACAATCACACTTTCATTATTAGTTATTAATTGTTTTTATTATGTGAGTGATAAAAACTATTTTATTTCTAAAT
Organism: Echium plantagineum; assembly: GCA_003412495.2. Lineage (NCBI taxonomy): Eukaryota > Viridiplantae > Streptophyta > Magnoliopsida > Boraginales > Boraginaceae > Echium > Echium plantagineum. Next base: position 24,093,011 of record CM016565.1, read on the forward strand.
TGTTTGTAGTTCCTTATTGTTGAATTACCTAAATAGTTTTAGTTCGTGCTATTTTAGTGATTAATATTATTTTATTTTAGTGCCTTTTGTTCGATTAATAATTTTTTCCACTTTGATTAATGCAAATAATTGAGTGGTTGAAGGCAACAATTGATCCTAGAAGATGCATACGTCTTATCTTTTAAATTATTGAGTTATAATTATAATTTTTCTTAAATGTCTAATTTTGCACATTAAAAAATACTACAAATCCTTCAATAATTACTTTTTTGCCCTCTTAAAAGTTTGTTGTATAAGAGATTGGGGACCACCCTGAAATTTTTTTCTGGATCCGCCCCTGTGGGTGGTTATCTAGAGTCTAGACACTTTTGAGGTGGAGTACCAAGGGAGGACCTGCTTGTGGGTGGTTATCCAGAGTCTGGACCTCAAAACTGATAGATGTATATCCAAAATTTACCTTCATTGTTAGACGATGGGCTAGCCAAACGAGGGCGCCTAAGATGCTTCATTTTCTTTTAGAATAAATTTGGTTTGGTCCACAGATTGTTCGCACCATTCAAACCCGCAAAAACCGCTTAAACCACAATCCATTTAACGAACTAAAACACTACTATATATTTATTCAAACAACATTAATTTTTTCCCATACAAACAAGAACCCAAAAAACCAAAAACAAAACCCAAAAATACAAAAAAAAAATTCAGTTACAAGAGAGGTAAGGGGATCTTGATAGTTGTGGAGAGAAGGTAAAAATGGGGTCCAATGGGGAGAAGAGAGAAGATGAAGGAGTTTTGATGGCTAATGACTTCTTCTGGTCTTATACAGATGAGCCTCATGCTTCTCGCAGAAAGCAAATCCTCTCTGAACATCCCCAAATCAAACAGCTTTATGGCCCTGACCCCTTTGCTTCTTTGAAGGTATACCATTGTATCTTTTTTTATCGGGGAGGGGGAAATCTACACTATAACGGGGGGCAGAGGCATCGGTTTTTCACCATTGTATCATAATGCACAATGGATCTGTAAAATGGGATTTGTTTGATATTTGATTCTTGATTTGTGGTGAATTTTGTTGTGTTGGTGTGCTATTATAAATGTTGTCTTTAACTTGTTAAGAGTCGGGTGGTCCGTTTTAAAATCAATTGGATGTATATGGATAATGTACGATACCAACTCGTATGATTTGACATATCCAATGTGGGATACTCCTTGGATACAAGTGTTGTTTAGGGTTATAGATGTTGTTTATTTGGTGGATTTAGGACAATGTGGTTCCTAAAAAATCGAGTCTTTTGAACTTTTGTTGCTCTTCGATTGATTTTAGATGTGAATTGGCTTACATTGTATGGGATTGTTGAGTCTTGATAAATATGTGTTATTTGGTATGGTGCTGAAGTATGTCAATTATTGTTTATCTATGACAATGGAGTTATTAAAAAAGTAAATCTTTTGATGTTAATTGCCCTTCAATTGATTTTAGATGTGAATAGCTGATGAGTTTTTGTTTCATTGACGATTTTCTTACTATTGATATAATTTGTGGAAGATAAATTTAAATGTGTCAAGTATTGTATTGTCGAATTTTATTATATAGTATGATGTTATCAATGTTCTTAAGTTCAAGTATTGTTCATATACCTTATACATTGTCTTTTTTTGGTGGATCCGCGACAATGGGGTCTGAAAACCGGAATCTGTTGAATGTTTATTGCAGTTCAATTGGTTTTAGATGTGGATTGGCTGAAAATTTATGTTGCCTTGACCTTTTCCTGATTATTCATAAAATGTATGGCAGATAACTTTTTGTTTATTTGATTGTTATTGTCTGGTATACAATCAATCAATAGTGTAACATCGGCAGTCCGAATAAGGATATTTCTTGTGAATTAGCTGAACATCTTATGTGGCTTTAGTAGTTCACTTTTAGTGGTCTAGGTGGTACTAATATATACACTCATAAATTGTTGTTTTTCAGATTGCTGCAGTTGTATTGACACAGCTCTGGGCCGCTACCTTCCTCCACGATTCAGGCTGGCTGAAGATTTTATTGGTTGCTTATTTTTTTGGATCATTCCTCAACCACAATCTCTTCTTGGCCATTCATGAGTTAAGTCACAACCTTGCCTTCTCTAAACCAAATCATAACAAATGGCTCGGGATTTTCGCCAACCTTCCAATCGGTGTGCCCATGTCTGTTACCTTCCAGAAGTACCACCTTGAGCACCATCGGTTTCAGGGCGTCGATGGAATTGATATGGACATTCCAAGCCAAGCTGAAGCTCACATAGTCACCAATATCTTTGCAAAAACTGTATGGGTTTTACTTCAACTCTTTTTTTATGCTCTTAGGCCCCTCTTCCTCAAGCCAAAACCACCTGGTATGTGGGAATTCATCAACTTCTCTGTCCAACTATCGCTTGATGCGTTTTTGGTATACTTTTATGGCTGGAAATCTTTGGCATATTTGTTACTGTCCACATTTGTTGGGGGAGGATTGCACCCAATGGCTGGTCACTTCATCTCGGAACATTATATTTTCAACGCAGAGCAAGAGACATTTTCTTACTATGGTCCTTTGAATCTCTTGGCCTGGAGTGTAGGATACCACAACGAGCATCATGATTTCCCTAGAATTCCTGGCAACAAGCTTCACAAAGTGAAGGAGATTGCACCCGAATATTACAGTAGCCTAGAATCATACAAATCTTGGAGCCAGGTCATATATATGTACCTAACGGACCCAACTGTTGGACCTTACAGCAGGATGAAGAGAAAGTTGTCAGCAAAGGACAATTAGAAATTCAAGTATGAATTGCCTTGTTGTACTCTGTCATTTTTCTCCGAATTCTTTCTCTGTTCTGCAATATATGCATGGAAGTGAGTCGAGTATCAGTTTTGTATTTTGGAAACTGTTGTGTTCAAATCGACTTCATAGCAAATTTCATTCATTGTTTAGAATTTAGTACAACCGGCTATGAAATTTAAGGTTTCATTATGTGTCATGCAGTTCTACAGTGTTCGACTATATAATCACTGAATTCATCGTTTAGAAATTAGTACATCCTGCCATGAAATGCAAGGTTTCATTAGATATCGTGTATCGTTCTAGTTCCATACACCTGCCTGATTCCTTATACAGTAACCATAGAAGCCACACGAGCAGATATTTCCTCAGCTTAACACTATTCTTGGCCAGTTCTGTTAGCTTTTGTTGACGGAAAATAAATTTGCCCTGGGATCTTGTTATCAGACATGGAAGATAAAAACATAATTGATGTCGCATTTTCATCCTGTTCGACTATCTTGCTCATTTTGTTCTGGCATGCTTAGGCGCATTCGAGACTTCAATATGACCAAGACAAAAGAATTACATACGTTTTAATTTCTCAGTATGAAAATTACTAAAGTTATGGAAATTTTGTTTACTGTGACATGAGTTTGTCTTATTACATTCCAAATATACGATGAGTAAGTAGACATTAACGGCTACCTAGTTACTAGGGGAAGGTGGCATCGCGTCCTCCTTATTACTTGGGGTTTTGAGATCATTATTATCATGAGTTGGATATATGACAAATTTATTGGGACAAGGAGCACCAGACAGGCAACTTGCTGGTTTGCAACTGAAAGGCTCGGTGACTCTTACAGGGACGCCTGGGCTAAATGGTGGAATCAATCCAATGCTACCCCCGCCACCAAAACTAATTTGGCCTCCTCGACCGAATCCTGGCGTTCCCCCGGAACCCCATCCACCACCTTGCCCAAATCCAGGCGCACCCCCGGAGCCCCAACCACCACCTTGACCATAACTCGGTGTCCCCCCTGAGCTCGATCCCCATCCACTACCTTGACCATAACCTGGTGACCCGCCTGAGCTGGATCCCCAACCACTACCTTGACCATAACCTGATGTTCCGCCTGAGCCGGATCCCCAACCACTACCTTGACCGTATTCGGGCGTCTTGCCAGAGCCTGATCCCCAACCACCACCTTGACCTCCGGGTGCCCCGCCCGAGCCTGATCCCCAACCGCCACCTTGACCTCCGGGTGCCCCGCCGGAGCCTGATCCCCAACCGCCACCTTGACCTCCGGGTGCCCCGCCGGAGCCTGATCCCCAACCGCCACCTTGACCTCCGGGTGCCCCGCCGGAGCCTGATCCCCAACCGCCACCTTGACCTCCGGGTACCCCGCCCGAGGCTGATCCCCAACCGCCACCTTGACCTCCGGGTGCCCCGCCCGAGCCTGATCCCCAACCGCCACCTTGACCTCCGGGTGCCCCTCCCGAGCCTGATCCCCAGCCACCACCTTGACCTCCGGGTGCCCCGCCCGAGCCTGATCCCCAGCCACCACCTTGACCTCCGGGTGCCCCGCCCGAGCCTGATCCCCAGCCACCACCTTGACCTCCCGGTGCCCCGCCCGAGCCTGACCCCCAACCACCACCTTGAACTCCAGGTGCCCCGCCCGCCCCTGATCCCGAACCGTATCCTGGTGTCCCACCTGAGCTTGATCCCCAACCACCACCTTGACCATATCTTGGTGCCCAACCGGAACCCCATCCTCCTCCTCCTTTTCCTCCGCCACTTACGGTTCCACTATCACTTCCTTTCCCCCCTCCTCCACCACCAATACCGCCGCCCCCACCTCCAAAGCCCCAAATTCCTCTTTTCCCCCCTCCTAGACCGCCCCAACCGACATGACCATAGCCACTACCTCCACCAATACAGCTATGGTAAATATTCGAATCCTCTAGCACACGAGCAGTGCGTTTTGGTTCCCTATTCTCCGAGACGTGATCTTCAGGCTTGGCATCATCATGAGCTGAAGAGAATGCAATGCTCAATATCAATAGAGCCACCACCATCACTATGCAGTTGCTTGTTGCCATTTCAGCTATCAAACTTTTTATGAATCTGAATGAAATAGCATATGAAGCTTCAATATATAGGCAAAAAGGTTTAAGCAAACATTCAAAGGTAAGTGTAGACGAAACAACAGTTTGTTGCTGAAAACATTGAGAAAGTAAGCACCAGCAAGAAGGCATGCACCTTGAAACAATGAAACCAGTGAAAAAAAAAATAACAAACGGCTAGACTCCTCAGTCCTCTCCTCGTTATATGTCAATTTGTTAGTACATACTTTTGGACATGCTCAAGATGTTGGTCACACTATGATTTTTATACAAATGTTGAAGAAAAATAGAATAATCAAATTTAATAAACATGAAAAATCTTTTTCAATGGGAGCTATGGAGTACATACATCATACATGCACATATATATAGTGCAAGGGTGGATCGTCTAGCTCGTCCGTAGTGGTAGTTTGAAATAGACATAATTTATTTAACGTTAAAACTAACAATACGACAGTGAAAATTTTATTTCAAGTTCTAGAGAACTAAATTATCTTAATTCTACATACGTCGCCCTGTAGGTTTTTCGGTCTTCCGAGCAAACGAAGATAATAAGGAGCCTCAATCCAAGTCAAAAAGTTTAAAGAATTTCATGTTTCATAAAATAAAGATAGGTATGTAATTAAATTATAATTTTTTGTTGCATAAAAATTAATTCAATATAATATTGTAAAATCAATGTTATATTCTTCAAGAAATGATTGCATTTTAAGTTTAAAAAATTATTTAAACCGAAAAGGAGAGACATAAAATTTATATTTCAAAAAATTATGATTATACATGTATGGACCAACAAAGGAAAATATGACTTCTTACATGAAAGTGGATAAATTTATCAATTGAACTACAATAATTTTTTGTGATTTAACTGAACCACCATGAATAACAAGAACTCCGCCACTGATAGTAGTTTAATTAATTCCATCTAGTTTCATAAATGTTCAAATATTTAATCGATTAAATTAAATGTCATGTATGATTTGAATTAATGTATTTCGTTAAACGTAAAATACACAAATTATATGTTAGTTATGTTGGATGAAATGACTGAATGATTATTGTAAATCCAAAATGTGATAACTCATTTACATGTTAATGTATATATGGTACAAAGACGTATGGACGGAATCAGCCCCCAGATTTTTGGGGTTAAGCTATAATACATATGGTTCATGTGACATGAGTAAACATACGCTACAAGACTTGATATCATTTTAGATATTTGATATTCACACTTAAATTGCTATTCACACTTGAATTTAACGATGTTAACGGAATGGAGACCAAATTGCACCAATATACACACTTTCAAGGACCATTTCCGCAACAGTACCACTTTCGGGGACCAAAGTGCACCAGACCTCCACTTACTGGGACCATTCCGACAATTAACTAGCACTTCAAGTGCCTTTTTATAGTAATGATTCTTGAGAACGTGTATAAGTGTTGCGGGTCAAGTCCGGATCGTATCAAATATTATGATGATCGTATCAAGTATTATGATGATCTTTTCCAATCTAATAAGTACCACCTCTGTCCTTTATCCTTAATTTAACTACAACTAATGAGTGATTAATTAATTTAAAGTACTTAGCTAAATTAATTTGGAACTAAAACGATGAGACTATATAATGCAAATTACTGGATTTTACATAATATGAGAAAAATGGCTAGGAAACAAAGTTGGATAATCAAACCTAATTAACAGTGAAGTAAATTATTAGTTCATAGCAAAAGTATATGCACGCAGCTAATATCATTTCTTAGTTAACTAATAGTTAAGTATTCTAAAAAGTTTACTATGTCTCTATGATAACTTAAAATAGGAGGCTGTGTTATTACAAATGCTCACAAGATTGCACATGTCAATACCTGAAAGCTGGGGCGGACCTAGGATTTTATAGGTATTCATTTTATAGTATAAAATTGAAAAATTTAATTGGGTATTCATTTTAGAGAAAATAGAAGTAAACCG
>CM016565.1:24099994-24207340 GCA_003412495.2 Echium plantagineum
TTAAAGAACAATCTTCTTAGTGTTGGACAATTTATGGACAAAGATCTGACTGTGACATTTAAGGAAGGTAAATGCACTGTATGGCACTCAAGGAGGGGGGAGATCATTACTTGTTACATGAGTTCGAACAGAATGTTCACAATATCCACTGGGAGTACAGGAAATGGAAAGCAAGGAAATGAATGTCTGCAAACTGTAAGTGAAGAGTCACTTATGCTTTGGCATGAAAGATATGGTCACCTGAACCTACAAGGAATGAAGCTATTACAAGAGAAGGGCATGGTGACTGATTTGCCTAAGTTTGGAAATCAAAGTATTACCTGCATTGATTGTCTGAATGGCAAGCAAACCAGACATCCAATTCCACACCAAAGCAGTTGGAGAGCAAGTCACGTATTGGAGCCGATTCACTCTGATCTATGTGGACCAATCACTCCTACTTCCAGCAGTGGCAAGAGATATTTTTTGAATTTCATTGATGATTTTAGCAGGAAAGGGTCGGTGTATCTGTTGGAATACAAGTGTGGTATGACAGACTTACAATTTGTTTATAGAGGTGTGTTATTGTTTGTATATTGATAAGATTGGAGAAAATGAGTATTCAACACTTCCCATGTCCATAAGGATATTATCGACTCGCTTCGGTCATTTTTTTTCGTAGGTTTTTATAAAAAAACAACCATATCGATTGAAAAATTAACTAGGTATGAATAAGTTCGGTTGATATCGATTTTCATGTTTAGCGGGTCGGTGGATTGATTTTCCTGTTTTACAGCAATAAATAACATAATATATTAAATTACTACTCTTGATAAGACATAATATTAAATTATAAGTTACTTTCAAGATTAGAATTTTGTGCTTTTGGTTTACCCTAGATCTTAGGGTGGTTTTATTCTTACTTTAAAAGATTGTGTAATAATTTACTTTTAGAAATCTAGACGTTAAATGAAACATCAAAAAAAAAATACCAAATATAAATATCTTAGAACAATTTTCTGATGTTTTTTCAATCATTTCGGTTCAGTCTAATATTTTTCCGACCAAATTTGTTAAATTCGGTTCGGTTCTATCGGCCTTTTGATATGGAAGTTTTGCAGGCAGTTTGTCACTTGCAATGGAAGTTCTCAATCACTAGTTTATTGAAAACAATTATAAAGAAACCTCACCAATTATTAAAAACAGCCATGATGATGAAGTGAAATTAAACAACATTAAAACACACAAAAACTGTGTTAAATTTGTCAATCAACAAGCTCAATCTTGATGCCTCCAATGGAGACAGCTCCACCATTGTTTCTTGGGACCAAAGTCACCATAATATTTTCATCACCTTCAGTGTCCAAATCCTCCATAACCTCAGTAATAGCCAATCTCAACTTGGTCTTAATCTTCTTCCCACTCTTATGTTTGTGTGGAACATTCACAAAACTCCCAGCAAACTCACTCTTATCAGGTGAACTTTTAGGATCATCTTCATCATTGATGAACACATCAAACTTGGCAAAAACATCTGTGTCCACTTCGATCCCTTCGATCACGAGGACTTCTTCCTTCTCGTCCTTCTCCTTCTTGCTTCGTTTCTTGGTTGGCCTCTTTACCATGAATCTGAGTGTTTTGTCCAGAGTTGCTGGAAGGACATCTTTGGGTCTGGGGGCATCAGCAGCATTGGCAACTCCAGCCTTCTGTAGCTTCTTCACGGGAGCAGAAACGCGAGGAGTGGGACGGCTCTTTAGCCAGGGGATTTGAACGTTTTGGTATGTGTAGCCAAGCTTGGCAGTGTCGAGTGTATCCTTGACTCTGATTCGGACCAACTTCGCGTTTTCGTCATAGAAGAGGAAGGAGGCATTTAGCCAATCAGGGTCGGTGAAATCTTGGCGTCTGCCTCCAAGAGTTTTCCAAATCGACCACATTCTGTCACAGTTGGAGTGATGAGCATAGAAGAGAGGATCCCTTCCAGCTGAGTAGAAGTTTCCCATGTTTTCGAAGTTTGGCTGGGTTCGATCACCTGACCAGAGGTGAACAGGGCCGTGGGGGATACCCTCCAGGGAACCCCCACCAAGATCAGGCTGATCCCCTGCGCGGTAAGGCATTCCGTGGAACAACTGAGCACTGTTTGAATTGGAAACCATTTGTCTATACATTATGGTTAGATTCTGATTGATTTGTTCTTGATTGCTGATAACAGCATCGGTTCCGTTAAAATCCAAATCAATCAGTGCAGGAGGCTGATGACTCGCATCGCGAAGAACATCGTAGAGGGAGGAATTTGGATCAGCATACATTCCTGGAAGTTGCATGCCTCCAGGGGCATCCCAGTTCCAGTAAGGCATAGCAAACGTCGGATCATTAAGCATTTTCTGACAGATCCTTTCGAAGAAATATAAGTACGCTCTATGGAACGGGAAGAATAGCCACGAGAGGTGAACTTGGAGTTCCAAATCAGGGAACCCTACTTGATCATAAGCACCATCACAATAAGCACAATGTACATTGGCTTGTTGAGTGAAGCTTCTTGGATCATCAGCTGGAAGAGCCTTCATAAGCTCTATCGCTTTCTTGAACTTTTCGGTATAGTTTTTGTCAGCTAGATGTGCAGCTGGCCTAACACGAAGCTTCTTCGTCGTTGGGGGTAGTTTGAAGTCAAGAATGGTTGATGTTGCCATTGGAGGGCAACAATTTGTTGGCTCTGCCCCTTCCGGCAAATCGGCCGGACCACATTTGGTCATATCAGGGGCTTCAATGGGTGCTGCAAATGCATTAGGGTCAGAAATGTTGAGATTTGCAGCACTATATAAGCCTCCTAATCCAATCAGGAGATTTCTTCTGTCCATTCTTGGAGTTGGTTTTTGGTCATCATCTAGGGCTTTGCATGAGACATTGGGAACTAATTTTCTGTTCTTGATTGATGAGATTGGGAGGGAGTTTGATGTCTTTGCAAAGAAAGGGTAAGAGCTTTGTCTAGTGTAACAGGTTGCAGGTGAAGAAGCATTAGGGGTTGGAATAGATGCCATCTTGTGGTATCATTGAGGGGTTAGAGCTTATGTTTATATAGACTTCTATGAAGATAATAAAGAGCAAGTTGTTGGAATGGTTCCTGAAAGCGGATTCAGGTTGACTTTTGGTCATCGAAAGTATAAAAGTTGCAACTCAGTCGACGATATTGGTCAACGGTTGAAGATTGGTCCAAAATTTAAGTAAGGCGGTAATTTTTTACGCCACAATGGCGATTGTAGAACCTCCTAAGCTAATTCTATTATTACCGTTCTAACTTATTAACAACGTTAACGCGTGTAACTACGATGGGCGTGGGCCTTTAACATTTAACAACGCCATTAAATTTTGGACCAGTCTGGAATCGTTGGCCAATATCGTGAACTGATTCGCAACTTTTGCACTTTCAGGGACCAAAAGGCAACCTGAACCCATTTTCAGGGACAAGCAATTTGCTCAGATAATAAAGGTGGTACTAGCCCCGGGCATAGGTCAAGTGGTAAAAAATTTGGCGTGAGTAGTATCACGCCATGTTTTATGCAGTGTGTGTGTTCGAGTCTCACTTCTATGAGGTAAAATTTGTTGTGGAATTGGTTAACGAACAATCTCAAACGTCCACACCATGCACCTACTCACATCCCACAATTGACCTTTAATTTTCACGATTCCTAGCATGGATCGACGGGGTCTTTAATGTTGCGATTCAAATTTCTTTTTTTAAAGTGATACTCTAGCTAGTGGCATGGGGTTAATATTATTTCCTGCTGTATGTAAATATAACTGTACCACTACCACTTTATTAATTAGTTACATCTGAAATCGAGTTCTTGTGTATCTCTCTATATTATGATTTCTATACGTTTAGTTTTTTCAAAACATAGATATATGTGGACGGTGATTATATATATGATTTTGACAATAAATATTCGTAAAACCATAAACTATACTTACCACTAGTCCACTACACCTATCACTTTGAATGACTAGAAAATGGAAATTACGTATATGTACTGTGCATGCACGAAATGACCAGTGGTGGACGGTTATATATTCACCGATATTCACTCGAACATGTACCTTTTATAAAAATTAATGATAAAAAAGGTATAAAAAGAATACTACCTCCATCCCTAAATATAGGAACCATTTATTTTTTCATACACTTTAAAAAAATTCAAATTCCTCTCACATTTTAAATTTTTCTTCCAACACTTTGTTTCATAAATGAGACTTAATTAAGGGATTTCCTAAAAAGAAAAATGGCCCTTACATTAAGGGATGGAGGAAGTATTAATGTAAAAGTTCGTATTTAAATTTACATTTGAATACTTTGTTTTTTATAAATTTGTGATGAATTATGAATTCAATAATATTACAAATAATGAATATATAGAGAAATTTCTAACTAATAGCCAACTAGAGTAAAATATGAGACGAATTTCTCGGTACCATGGTTTGAACCCAAAATTTCTTGCATGAGTCGTTGGGCCAGATGCCACTAGCTTACTAAACCGTCAGCTATATTTAAAATATCGAACAAACACTTTAAAACACCTAAATCCACTTGATGATGACCGTCTAATGTAGATGCTAAAAGTTGATAAGGATAAACAAATTCAAACACCAAATCCAATATATTAAGAAGACAATTTGAGCAAGCTAAGAATAATCATGGCATCTAAAACCATATTCTCCCATTTGGCTTTAGTTTTCTATAAAAGCCATGATGGATTTGGTATACAATTCATATATATTCAATATTTCAAACAGAAAAAGTTGAGGCTGCTGAGAACATTTTTCTTATTATAAAGATGACTTTAGATAACGTTGAATATTAAAACTGCATATGAAGAGCACTAATTTGGATTTATTAATGATCATATGATTCAATAATATAATATGATATGTTCACACTCGAACAACTACAACCTAATCCCTTTTATTAGTGTAACAATAGCAAGTGTTATTATTTAATTACGTACTATAGAAAATTCTTCTTTCCAGCACACGATGTTGGGTCTCCACAAGCATCATTATTGCAATCTTTACAGATATTACCATTTCATTAAAGATCAAATTGCTGAAATGGTCCCCGATAGTACGACCGAGTTGCACTTTGGTCCCCAATAGTTACACGGTTACATATTAGTCTCTGAAAGTGGCCAAAAAGTTGCAGTTTAGTCCTCCACGTCAAGTTTTCCGTTAACATTTCAGGTTTGAGCATTAAAATTGGGGTAAAAATACAATTTTTAAGATTTAAAGTTGATTTTTTGTCCCAACTGGTACCAAAATAAAACTCCACAACCCCTCCCACTAAAACTCCCTTTCTTCCTCATCTCAATTAGGGTTGTGGAGACACCTATAGGGGAAAAAAAAAAAATCAATTTTAAGTCTTAAAAATTATATTTTTACCCAAATTTTAATGTCTAAACCTGAAATATTAACAAAAAACTTGGCGTATGGACTAAAGTGCAACTTTTTTGCCACTTTTGGGGACTAATGTGCAACCGTGTAATTATTGGGAACGAAAGTGCAACTCGATCATACTATCGAAGACCATTTCAACAATTTTCTCCTTCATTAAACCTCAATAAGTAGTAGGTGGGATGGAGTTTAATATTAAGAGATTTCGGAACTCTTTACATAGGATATGAAATTATTATTTTTTCTAAGGTGTAACATAGTACTTGTTAAAAAATATTCTATAATAAAATGTATTCTTATTTTATCATCTAACTTAGTACTTGTTAGAAAATATTCAATAATAAAATGATTGTCTTAAATTTAGAAAAAGTTGGGTATAAATAATTTAGGGCTGTGAACAAACGTAAAAGGTTCGATCCGGTTCTCATTATTTGGTTCGAAATCAAACAGTTCCATTTAGTTCGGTTCGCATATTAATAGAGAATTGTTCCTTATTTATACTGTAAAGTCCAGAAAAATCACATCCACTTCATATGTCTTCATTTCCTACTCTTACTCATGAGTCATCTCCCTCTCATCCGCTTAAATATCCAATCGCATCGCACATTTTTATCAACCAAACCGAACTTGTTCACATAGTTCGCAATAGTCCGGTTCGACATTCTGCGGACCGAACTCAAACATAGTATAATTCGCTCCGTTTACACCCTTAACTATTATATTTGTTATGAAGACTATACTAACATTTAAATTGGGTTGGTCTTGCTCGTTAGGTTTGGTTTACTGTTGATATTTTGTAGTATATATATACTGTGTTTAGAAAAGTATATTTGGATTAAAGTAAAAATTAATGAGTAAACAATATAACTCATATTCAAAAAAATGTTTAGTGTAGTATGATGTACATGTATTAATTTCTCACCTTCTAACATACTTTTTTTTTTTTTTTGTAAATTAGCGATGAAGTGAATTTTAAATCCAGAACCTTCTGGTCACTAGCAAGAGCCTTTTTCTATTAGGCTATTCGATTAACTCCACATTCTAACGTACTTATGTGCAATAGTAGAAATCTGTAAAATATTTGTCAAATTAGAATCGGTCAGTTGAAGAAAAATCAATAATAGTATAAGATATTTAACTAAAATTGATTTAGTATTTGGACTAACTAGCTAGAGGTTGTGTAACGTCCCGCCCCACGAATCGGGTCGAAACGTTATTTGATTTGATGGACTGGCCTCACAAACTACCACGGGTCTCTCAAACATGTTTTGTCCTCACTCACGTGCTCACCGGGACACTTCCCAGTGGGTCACCCATCATAGAATTACCCCAGGTCAAACACGCTTAACTTTGGAGTTCTTCTGAGTTGGGCTACCAAAAAGAAGATGCATCTTGATGGTATGAGTAGTACCAATCAAATCATATCAAATCTATCACATCTCCCACTTTGGACCGGGTATTATTACAATCTCATATGTGCACAAGTATAACTGAATTGCGTAAATGCTTCATGTTAGTTGATAAAAATTCTTTTATGTGTTCGGTATACTTTTTACACAAGAAAAATACTCGTGCGCATTTCCATACATTGATGGTGTGAAAATAATGTCGTGAAAATATGCAGGTAATTGTCAAAATGGTCCCACTAAGTGAGTCACTATTACACTTTGATCCCCGTAAGTGTCACCGATGCAATGTAAGTGTGTAGTTGGTATTGACATGGTCCCTAAATTAACTATTGCGTTGGTTGCAATAAGGAATGAAAATTTAAGTCTATTTTGGGGTTAAAATTACTAATTTATTTAATAATATCGTGGGGCAAAACCATAAATGCGACCCCCTTATCTTTAAAGTGTAGTATTTGAGGTAATTTTGGTAAAGGAGGAGAGGAAGTGTAAGATGACATAAAGTTTAAAATATTTTTAGTTGTCTCAGATATTTATAAAAATTATAAAAATACCCCAAAAAGTAAGTCTTAACCATTAACAATTAACGGAACCACAAAATTTAGAGACTATTTTTGCACCAACTACACATTACCGAGCGAAATCATTTAGGTATCGATGTTTCTCACGAAATTAAAAATGCAAGTGTGAACCACTTAGGATCATTTCATTAATTACGTCTGCCCACGCTGTATAGCTCAAATGGTCACGGACTTTTCTATAAAAGTGTGTTTCACCAGGAGTGTGTGGGTTCGATCCACGGTAGATGTATGAGTAACTCTGCATTTGTTCAAGGGAGGACTGCTTGTGGGTGATTACCCAGACTCTCGACACTCTTGCGGTAGAGTACATAACGATAAAAGATAAATTCCGAATTACCTCCTATGTTGATAGATGAATTAACTAAGCGGGACGCCTATAATGAACATATATCTTTTACTCCCTCCGTCCCTAAAAGATTGTCACATTTTGATTTTTGGTAGTCAACAAAACACGATTTAAAACATAAATATCTATTATTCTACATGCGAAAAAAATTATAAAAAGTTAATATTTCAAAAATATATATTGAGACAAATCTAACAAGGTTCCACAAGACTATATTATTTCTTATCGTTTAATGGGAATTCATGATCGAATTTTGTAATATTTGACTAACACAAGTTAAAACGTGACAATCTTTTAAGGACGGATGGAGTATTAATTAGTAATTACCTCTCAAAACATGTGTCACAAATACATTGAATGTTAGAAACTAAAGGAGCGAATATTGGTCCTTCCAAAGCTCACAACTTTCAATGGTTATTTAGTCCAAAACCATATGCACCACATGCAACTTGTCCATCATCCACTGGTTAATGGTTTTCTATTTAGAAAACCCTAGAGTCTGGTCGTCTGGGTATATAATTTTATAATATGCTGGAACTTTTTTGGTTCTGTTACTGTTTTTTTTTTCTTCTTAATTGGGATTATATTCTTGGAAGAGATAGACAACTAATGCATACGTTTAGATCGATCTCTAATTTGTTATTGAGTTAATTTATTTGTACCTAATCCATACATGTATGATATTCTGATGGACCTCTATCGATTGTTGATTTAAATTGGGCTTTCAATGTAATAATTTTTTTTTTTTTTTTTGTAAATTAACGATGAATTATAAATAGTCAGTCAGAATAAAATATGAGATAAATTTATCTTGAAGACGGTTCGAACACAAGATCGACCTCTTTTATGATGGGGTTGAGCCAAATACCATTCGGCTATTAAACCGTCCACTTTCGATGCAATAACTTGAGCTTAACAGAGCCGAAAATTACTTAAAATCAATTTATTAGGAGAATGACTCATTATATTAGGAAAATGATCAAAGATAATATGTGCAAGTTATACTTTGGTCCCCCTAAATGTATGATCTGTGCAAATGGTCCATAACATTGGCGTAAATTATGTTGTTTAGTCCATCTTCTGACGGAGACGTTAAATTTTGAGGGAAATAGGGATCAAATGGAATTTTTAAAACTTCAATATTTCTCTAAAATGGTGCACTTTAGTCTCTGATATTCGTTGAGAATGTGCACTTTAGTCCCTTTTTACGTCAAAATGTAATGCCTAACTCAAAATAGAGACTAAAGTACACCATTTCGGCCAATACTAAATAAAGAACATTTGCGCAAGCCGAATATTTACAGGGACTGAAGTGTAACATACACATTTTATCTTGAACCGTTTGATCAATTATCTCTTATATAAATCACCTATTATCTTTCACATCCTTCCTTAATTTTAGAATGACACTTCTTAGCTTCAATACCTTCGTAATGATCACCTGAATATAAGTTGGGGAATTATACAACAGGAAACATTATAGATGGAAAAATCTATAATTTATTTTTCACTCTAAAATCAATTAGAAGAATTTCAAATTCATATATATTTAAATATGAATGACCCGTATTCCATTTAGTCTACAGATCAGATCATCAGATTAGCTGTTGTATATGAAACTTCCACCTGGTTTTGAGCATAGTGAACCTAACAAAGTATGTCGCCTGCGTAAATCTTTGTACGGACTAAAACAGGCACCTCGTTTTTGGTTTGCTAAACTTACGAGTGCTTTGACTACTTATGGTTTCACTCAGTCTTGGTCGGACTATTCATTGTTGTCCTATATTCGTAACGGCCTGCAATTACATGTTCTTATCTATGTTGATGATATGATCATTTCAGGTACCGATTTGACTATTGTAGAGACATTCAAACGGTACCTTAGTACATGTTTTAATATGAAGGATTTGGGGTGCTAAAGTATTTCTTGGGCATAGAGGTGGCACGAAGTGGTGCAGGTATTTCTCTATGACAAAGAAAATATGCTCTGGATATTATTAATGAATGCGGTTTGTTAGATTGTCGTCCTGCAACTTTTCCAATATAATGTAGCCAAATCACAAGCTTGGTGAACAGTTCAATTAATGTACATCTTGATATAATGTGTGTATGAAGAAGTGATGAAGAGGTAGTCGATACATATATAGGACTAGTAATCATAATTTTTTGTTTGTTAGGCCCTGTTTATGTTATATTTTACTTTTTGAATTTAGATATTATAACTTTTAATTAAATTTTTAATATTTTACTTTTTTAATTTATTGAATGACATTAATTATTTTGTATAAAATTTTAATATTTATTAAATTATATTTATACTCCCTCTGTTTGTTTTACTTGTCGTTTTAGACTTTGGCACAAGAATTAAAGATTTCATATTATTTACTTGAATAGCCTCATTTATTGTAGGAATAAACAATAACATCTCAAGTTCCAAAACAAAAATATAATAAAAAATATAATACATGTTCATTTAATGACAAGCTCAAAATAGGAAAACTAAATCAAAAAGTGTTCTGGAAATGTAAAACGACAAGTAAATAAAAACAATTTTTTTTCTCAAACGACAAGTAAAAAAAATGGAGGGAGTACTATTTATACTTTAGATTATAATATTTATACAAATGAATTGTTTAGTAATTTATATATAGGAATGAAGTATGCTATGAGGCAATTTTGTCAATTCGACTTAAATTAAGTCTTTTTCCGTGAACAGTTATCGAACACTTAAATATTTAATTATTCAGATTCGGTTAGCATTGATATTCAGACATTCAGTTTTCAGTCACTTGTTGTCAGACTTCAGACTACATATTCATATCAGACATTCAGTTTTAACAAACAGGCCGTAAGAAAATATCCGATACTAACTAGTAGAAGGGTTCCCGCACCAGAGATCCCTGGGGAAGAGGATCAAGTTAGCCCTTGCAAACAACTTAAAAACTGTGTTTACAACGGATGGTTTGGTGTTTTGGTGATCCCGACCTTATTGACCGCAACTTCCAACTTTTGTATTTATTATCGTCCAATACTGCGCTCCTTTTGAGTTTTGGTGATCAATCGATTAAACATCGTAATAATATATTACAAAAAGGACAATTTGTGCATTATACAATCATTTATTCCAAACAATTTTTCTAGAAAAATTCCTTCACCCTCAACACCATTCATTTTTCCTCCACCCACAAATTATGCAACAATTGATTCTTGCATATAATTCAGCCAATTTTCTTGCCCAACACAAATTCGGGGAATTTTGAATCCAATAGCAGTTTGATGGCATTCTGTCGACGTCCATGTTGTGTCGATTGAATCATTTTTTTAAAATAAATATTATTTTATATATTAGTAATATTCAAATATTTTTTGTTACTATATATATTTAGTTACACAAATACCTTGCGTCATATTATTAAAATATAATTTATTCTTATATAATAATAATGTCTAATATTTTTAAAAAACAAAAATTAATTTTGTATTACATATTATCATCTAGTATTATCAATTACTAATGACATCATTGTACATATTCATGTCATTCCGACGATCTACGAAAATACAATTACGCATTACTTCAAAGGCATGCCCAAAAGGTACATTAGTAATTGACATAAACAGATATACTATAATATGGAAAAAAATATGTAAACAAACGTGGCTTAATTGTTAAAGGGAGTAAAATATGGAAACATTTAAAGGGAGTAAAATCGACAAAAAATTAAAAGGGAGAAAAATACGGAAACAAATGTTGCAAAACGGTTGCATTTAATTGAAAATTAAATTGGGCGTGTATTTCACACCACTATAAGGAGAGTGGGGCTTAATTTCTCATTTAAAAATCAGATTTTCCCTTCCACATTTACCCTCATTCAATCTCAGCCACAAAACACTAATCCAACGGTTACCAATAGAGTTATCACTAGAATAACACATTTGAGTTATCACATACGAAAAAACTCAATAGATAACTACTAGTATTGATAAATAAACTAGTATTTCCAAATAAACTATTACTCTTATACTAGCTATTTTCAAATAAACTATTTATTATAATAATATTTTACATATTATATAGATAGAAAATTAAAAACATCTTACATGGCATAATAAAATGTATACTCAAAGATTGAGATCCTCAATTTAAAGACCCCTACTCTCGGTATGATATCAGAGTTATTCGTGGGATGTGTCTCACCAAATCAAGAGACTAGAGCTTATATGTTAACCACTTCGAAACAAAGTTAATTCGCTCCAGCGGGAATCAAACCCAGGGCTATAAAGATGTATAGTTGTCCATATCTAAGCACAGACTCAACCTTAGTACTTGAACAACAAATTTTCACAAGGTCTAAGAAATTAAATCAAAGCCTGGAAAATAATGCGGTTGCAAATGATATCTTTATTGATGATTAATTTGAATGCGATGTGAGTCACAATCTATATATTCCTTTGATTCTCCTACAATTTGAAGATAAGGGTTTTAACAACTTGTTCTTGAACTTCTGAATTTGTTGAATACTTGAATGTTTGAAGCTTGAATATCTTGAATATATGAAGATTTGTTCTTGCACTTGATTGTTGATGAATTCAGATGCAGGTTGAATGCTGAGGAAGTGTTCTCTGATTTGTAGAGTCTTTATCTTCTTCTGCTTTGTATCAAACCTTGCAAAAATCTAGTCCCCAAATGAATGAGAATGCCTCTATTTATAGACAAACGGATCAATGAGCTTGGGCTTTGACTTGGCTTTGGACTTGGGTCTTCTTAATAATTATTCTTCTAATTTAATAAAAGAATAATTATATGATGATTTGTTCGATTTATATCTTTTTATTTGTTTCAGACATAATTATCTGTTACATTAATTATTTTAACGTATTTATCTATTGAAAACAATTATTTATTATGATCCCGATATTTTATATATCCGACCATAATTGGACGATCCAAGATTCTGTGCGGCTTTATAATTTAGTAATAAACGCCACATGTAATCTTTTAACTGGGCCATGCGATTTAATTAACTAAATTCCAAGCTATAATTTATTGACTTGGAATTTAATTAATTGATTTAACTTGGGTATTTATTGAATAAAAATTTCATTAACAACAGTAGTCCGTCTATTTTTTTTAACCTATTGTTTGGAATCCAACTTTGAAAAGTTTGACCATTAATTGTTATTAGTTGATAAGAAATAATATAGTCACGTTATGGATCTTATTAAATCCGTGTCAATCTATATTTCTGAAATATCAACTTCTTATAACTTTTACATGTGTAGATTTAGAGATATTTTCGTTTTAAATCATATCTCGTTGACCGTGAAAAGTCAAAACAATAGCTTATAAATTAAAAAACAGAGGGATCGGAGTATTACATAAAGAGAGTTATGCGTGAACCATATGCACTATCAAGTTTGCATAATAGACTACATGAAATTTAGTTGAGGAGAGTCGTCGGAAGTTTTAATGAGCACTAAAATTAAGTTTAAGTCTTAAAAAAAAAAAATTGAATTTCTAATCGTGTGTTGGTACTGTTATGAAATGCAACGGAATAGTTAACATGAAAATTACTCTAGAACTTTTTTGCCATTTTCCAGAGATTAAACTGTAACCGTATTATTACTTTTACTTTTTTGTAAATTAGCGATGAGATGAGTAATCGTATTACTATTAAAAACCAAATTGCAACGTAATGACATAATCTAAAGCAATTTCACCAATTTTTTCACCTTACAACCATATACATATATATACATTTCCAAAAACATGTAATCGCGTGATTAACTATAACTATCTATATATAATAAGATATGTATGAGATCTGTGGAATATGTACATTGCACGATATCAATAAACCAACTCATTATTCAATTTTACTGTTGATGGCTGCTATAGATCAAATATAGTAAAATCTAAGAAGATGCTTAACTGCACATAAAAATTGAAAGAAAAAGTCCAAACAAACAATACCAACTATCAAGTCCATGTTTCACTTTTTTGTTATTCCATGTTTGGGAGTAGATAAGTTTACATAGGCTTCGTCCGAATCGATTACAATTCTATTAAAATATTTTTATGTTATTAGAATTTCTCTTATTATATAAATATTACAATGAATTCCTAAATTTTGTATAAATTACATGATCACACTTTAAAAAAAATTATAATAGAAAAATATTTATTGGCTATAACTTTCTACACGTAACTAATAGCAAGATGAAGCTAAGTAGCAAAATATATAATAAAAAAGTAAGGGAAAAGTAAGCAAATAAATCATGTAATCCAGCAAATACATCACATGCTAACGCTCGAAAGTTTTTCTACATGATTAAAATAACGCCTTCAAAAAGTCATTATTGTTCAATATTATACTTCAATTGCATGCCATGTTTTATTGATGATTTTATAAACATAATAATTAGTATTGAGATACTGACTTAATCAAATAGTCTAGTAAAAAAATTTTTGTCAGTGACTAAAAAGTCCTGGGTTCGAAACTCACCTCATCGCTAATTTATATAAAGAAAAATAAGTGTCAATAACATGCATGTGTTAAAAAGATGAAAGAACATATTTAATTTAGAGATTATCATTATTGATATTATAAATTACTACTCCATTAATATTGCCAACTTTAATAATCAATAAATTTTATATCATAATATTTTTATTAGTTGTATATTTTCATAATTAAAGAATAAAAATTATTGAATTAATCGAATAGCCTAGTGGAAAAAGCTCTTACTAGTGACCAGAAGGTCCTTGGTTCGAAACTCACCTCATCGCCAATTAGCAAAAAAAGGAATAAAAATTATTGATGATCAAACTTTGACACATATAAACAAAAATATCATTATTGAATTAGATAAAAATGAAAATGTCATATATTAAGTTTGACGTAAAAGTATTATCCATTTCCATACTAATTTGAGTAAAAACTTTGTATGCATGTCAAATTATATATTCTATATTAATATTACCATAGTAGTCTCATATATATTAGATCTATAAAATATAAAATTTTATCATACATTTCAATCTATTATATATTTAATACAATATATAATTATTATTCTTATGATAACAAATAAAAGATAAGATCTTCGTTAAGCTAATAGGTACGTAACTCTAGTTCATAGCCCCATAGTGTTACGGTTAGGTTTAATGTTTACCTATAAATATAAGTATTTTTATAATGTATTCACAACAACGATTATTGTCAGTAATATATCTCCCTCTATATTTTTACATGGTATAAGAGCCCTTCAATTTTTGAGGCCTAAATACGACTTCCGCTGTTGCACATTCCCAGGCTGCTCATCATTCGGTGGAGGGTCCTGAACATGCAGTTCCACATTTCAAGGTGCTCGTCATTCGGTGGAGGCAGTTCCACATTCCCAAGGTGCTCATCACTCGGTGGAGGCAGGTCCATATTCACTAGGTGCTCGTCATTCAGTGGACGCTCGTCATTTCCTGGAAACTCATCGACTTGCTGTTGGACATTCCCAGGGTGCTCATCATTCGGTGGAGGGTCCTGAACATGCAGTTCCACATTCCTAAGGTGCTCGTCATTCGGTGGAGGCAGTTCCACATTCCCATTGTGCTCGTCATTTGGTGGAGGCAGGTCCACATTCACTTGGTGCTCGTCATTTCCTGGAAACTCAATGACTTGTTGTTGCACATTCCTAGGCTGCTTATATGGTAACATTTTTATTCTCTTAGCATAATGGGTGATATATAAATAACTTGCACAAATAAGGTTTAGGTAAAAGCTTATTCGCATTCGTGCATTATTTTACTATAATTAATTTATACATTTTGTTTTTAAGGTCAAACTTAATGATACATATTTATTTAGTATATATAATTTTATTCTATGCTAAATGTGAATGTATTCCAATCTAGTTTTGAGTATGTATCTTTAACCATCAATATACATACATGTTAGATTATTATATTATCTAATTATATCAATGTGTATGTATCCCAATTTGTAAACTTTGACCACTAGTTCTAATTAGAAGCTAAGAAGATATCTAGTTTTTTTATAATTTTTTCCTGAGTAGAATAAAAGATATTTACGTTTTAAGTCGTGTCTCGGAGGCCGTGGAAAAAATAAACGATCTTATTATTTAGGGACGGAGGGAGTATTATCTTTAACAATCAATATACATTTTATTCTAAGGAGAGCTTATGTCTGGATTGGGGACCCAATTAATTATTTATGTTTCAAAGGATCCTTGTTGAACACTTATGTTCCTAAATCGTCACACTACTATTTTTACTTTTTTTGCATAAAAAAGAAAAAAGAGAAAAAAGAAACAGTTAAATTGACTAGATTATCCTCAAAAATGACATGTGCAGGTCACGTGAGGTAATTAGCTGATAATTAACAAAAAATTTTATCTAAAACATCAACTAAGATTGAGTTAATCGAATAGCTTAGTGATAAAGGCTCTTGCTAGTGACCAAAAGGTCCTGGGTTCGAAACTCACATCATCGCTAATTTACAAAAAAAAAAAAAAAAAACCATCAAGTGAGATTGAGATACTTGAATAGACTATTGGAAAAGGCTCTCGCTAGTGACCAAAAAGTCATGGGTTCGAATCTCACATCATCGCTGATTTACAAAAAAAAAACATCAACTTAGATTAACTTAGAGACATAAGTGACCAACCAGTACATTTTGAAATATAAGTGATCAACCGGTACCGCAACACAAACATAATAATCATCCCGATCATTTGCCAAAGTTAATTCACTGTTAAAAACACACCTAACTACACTATACCAGAAACTATTTTCATAACTATACCACTTATTATGAAAAAGAAATTGCACTAGAACCAAATTAACTCCCTTAAATCAAGGATTTGCTGCTAGCAGCCTCACGTTGAGTACATATGAATCAATTCTTTCCTTTTTTTACTAAACAATATCGTATGCTCATTATATTCTTTATTGGAATATAATTCATTTTGGATGTGAAAATTTTGGAGGCTAGCTTTGTGTCGTACCCACTGATAATTCATTTTCAGGATTGTTAGCCCAATGGACATGTAAACCTATCCCATAAGCCTCCAGTATAAGGGTTAGATTTAATATTTACCTATAAATATAGGTATTTCCATAATGAATTCACAAGCACGATTATTGTCAATAATATATCTCCTTCTATATTTCTACATGGTATAAGAGTCTTTCGATACTTGACGACTTCCGCTGTTTCACATTCCCAACGTGCTCGTCATTCGGTGGAGGCAGATCCACATTCACTTGGTGCTCGTCATTCAGTGGACGCTCGTCATTTCCTGAAAACTCATCGACTTGTTGTTGCACATTCCCAGGCTGCTCATCATTCGATGGAGGGTCCTGAACATGCAGTTCCACATTCCCAAGGTGCTTGTCATTCGGTGGAGGGAGGTCCACATTCACTTGGTGCTCGTCATTCAGTGGACGCTCTTCAACATGCTGTTGCATATTGACTGTGTGTTGTTCATTCGGTGGAGGCTTCTCATCATGCAGTTCAACATTCACTGTGTCCTCGTCTAAAGGCTTCTCATCTTTCAGTTTCACATTCATAGAGTGCTCCTCACTCTCTCGTTGCTCCTTCGACTTTAGGAATACCTCTTCAATCTTCATTTTCTTCAGCTTCAAAGTTGTTAACTCGTTCTTTAATTTGATGAGGTGATATTGTTGTAAATAATGACTTATTATTACCATTTCTAATTACTTATTTTAACAACATACAAATACTAACTAGTTGGTCATACAAAACTTATAGAGGAGTAGACAATGGAGTTGGGGAATTGCAAACATTAGAGGCTGCTCCAAATGATTTGCCTGTTTGCTAATTGATATTCATCAAAACTTTGCATGAGATACCATCCAAGATAATTCAATTAATCTTTAAGAGTGCAGTTTATATAGTTGAGTGAATTTTTCCACACTGGAAATAACTCATTACTTCTCTTTAATTGATACTGGCTCATTTTATTTAAAACTAACAGTTTGGAGCCACAGTCCAATACATAAGTATTACATGAGTCGAAACTCAATACAATGCAATACCATAATAATAACTTGATGAAAATAATAAAAATAACTCTTCGCAGCACTTATGTCAACCGATGTCATTAAATTTTGCCTTTTTCACGGGAGTTTGTGCTTGTTTACCTTGTGACACCGTCAGGGGCCACCCCTCATTATGTTGGGCGTCAAGAACTTGTGCTCTAAATAAAGTACAATATATAGAATGAAACAAGATAAAGGAAGAAATATCATCTTATTGCCTTATTCAAGAGTGTACAAAACAATGTATAGAGGTCATATATTTATAGGCTACTATTATTACATCACTGAATACCAAGAGACATGAATATACATTGCTCATCAAAGTCATTAATTAAAGGATATCCAAAAGACATCCATGTTCATAACACTCCCCCTTGGATGTCTAAAAATCAAGAATATGCCTCGTTAAAAAAAACCTTAAAAAACCCTAGTACAAGAAAAGAGTGCACTATCCAAAACCCCGTTTTGGGACAGAACCTAGATCAAGGAAAAATAGTACAACGCGTATTTAACTTCCCCTCATGAATGCATCATTTCAAATTCCTTCAATCGACGAAGTCCCATACCCATTGATAGTTTCTCGAACGTTGAAGTAGGAATCGACTTAATAAAAATATCCACCAAGTTCTCACATGAACTGATTTGTTGAACATCAATTTCACCATTCTTTTGGAGATCATGGGTAAAAAAGAATTTTGGTGACATGTTTTGTTCTATCTCCCTTAATATATCCTTCCTTTAATTGTGCAATGCAGGCAGAATTATCCTCATACATTGTAGTTGGAACTAATTTTCAAATGATAATCCAACGTACGCATATAATATTGCTTCATTAAAACCTTGATAGAAAAACCCATTTTGGAACAAAACCTGGATCAAGGAAAAAAAGTACAACGCATACAAACTCCCCCTCATGACCATATCATTTTACATCATTTAGTTGAAGTAGTCCTATACCTTGGATGATCTTTCAAACGTTAAGGTAGAGAGTAATTTAGTGACAATATTTTCTAAATTGTCACATGAACCGATGTAATATGCTCTTTTGGATCAAATTTATCCCATTTGATATATCCTTATTCCCATTTGATATATCACATTTGATATATCCTTATTCAGCTGTGTCATACTTCCAAATTGTCACATGAACCGATGTAATATGTTTTGTTATATCCCATTTGATATATCCTTATTCAGTTGTGTCATACTTGCAAATTCATTTTCTCACTCAAGGTCAATGGCACCATTTTTCATATTACAAAACACAAGCAATATGATCTTCTGGATCAAATTTATCAATCAAAAGCATTCACGGTTTTCTTCGTGTATTTAAAATTTATGCATGTTCAGGTGATGTTGTTAATATAGTGTTTCATAAAACACAGAGTAATATTTCAGCACCAAATATTCACTTTGTATGTGATCGTTCAACATAGATCATATAAATATTATGCATTTGTAGAACCAGTTTTCAATAAATTGAATATGTATATTGTGCATTTAAATTACTCTAAACTTTTGTATTGATGAATGGTGTAATCTGCCTCAATATCTTACTTAGGATTTTGTATGACAAACAAAACATATCACTTCTTTAGTATCATTTATATTATATGATACTTAAGGACCAAATAATTCTTTTGCATTTTCTCTTCACATTAATAATGCACATTTATTCATATCTAGTGATATTATAACATTAAAGCAATTATCTCCTACACTCCCATTCGTTAAAAACCTCCGGTCAAACCCTAGCATTTTAATCAACGAAATATAAGAAGAGTTGTCCATGATGCCGACACATTTGTCAATTTCAAATTTTGCTAAATCTTTGTATTAAAATTAAATGTCCCAATCAAAAGAAATGGAGGGGATAGATTATACTTTAATCCAAGAAAACCTTTTTGCCACGAATATAAGCACAACTGGGAAAACTTAGATGAATAGTTCTTTATTCGAACTAGAATTTTTCGAACTCGAACTCGGCTCATGTAGAATTCTAATTAGAGGATGTAGCCTCTAGTAAAATTACAAAACCGTCAGACTATTACAGGATGTAGCCTTCTTAGGATCATAGGCATTTATGATCTGTCTAGATAATTTTTGCAAACAATTGCTACTTTTCACAAAAAGAGGACCACTTCAAATAAATCATGAAAAACTGAAAGAGATCAGCCCTTCGTCGATAAATCTTATAGTAATCCAAGCCAATCCATTGATGACGCCTACAATCTACAACACTAAAAGAGAATTTACATCCTTTACCATGGGCATATAACGTTACGTATAGCACGAACCCGAGCTCTAGTGCAAAAATGAAGGCGGTCATGGTACCCTCTTATTTGCAAATAACATCTCTCAAGCACGGAGATGAATAGAAACAAGTCGCAAGAATAGTGACCTGAATCTCAAACTCCTCATAAATGTTCAAAAGAACCACTCTTTAGCCTCTCCATCCGCGCCTGAAGCCCAGATAATGCTTTCTCATCCATTGGGGGAACCCCGCCCTGCATAGGAGTCTCTGACTCTGGGCGCTCGATAGGAGGGGGATACTGATTCGGGATCTCATGGCTTACATTCCCGTTAACATCTTGAGATGATCTACTTCCGGTATCTGGATTTCCTGCAGCTGCCGCTAACTGAATGCTTTTCATCCTCTCCCTTATTGCATCTAATGTTCCACTGCTGACTGCAACAATTAAACGAGCACTAGTAAAAAAGCCTAGCTCGAGGTTCAAAACAAACAGAAACACAACAAAGTGGCCACGGAATAAATACTTCCTAATCTCTCATGTCGTTGCTCTCCCATGTGCTGCCGTAATTCTGGCTGATCAGGTGCCAAACTTCTGGTATGCCCATCATCTTCAATGTAAGATGCTGGTGGCAAGCTAAAGTTTGTAGGTTCAGATTTGTTGTTTATTGTCTTTGAATCATTGGAAAGGCTTGTATTTACAGGAGATAAAGGAGCGAACTTTGGGGAAGAAAGATTCAAAGAAGAAGGTGGAGGTGTGGCCAAAGGCACACTTGATGGCGTCCTTCCGGCGGCAGCATTCTTCTCCATCTGCAATAGACCGATACTGAAACATCGTTCACCAAGTATATCAATATCACAGTATGTGCAGTAAAAACAGACCTGCGCTAGACCATCTCTAATGTATGTCCGAAATGCTTCACTAGCATTTTGAAGCTGAGAAAAAATATCCACCTGAATTGAATCAAAGTTAAAATTATAATGAACATACAAGAAAACCTTAAGATTAAATACAAGTTATCAATTAAATAGCACTTGAGAGTTCAGACTATTGATCTTTTAACGTATACTTGCCGTTGGATATAACTGAGTGATCCGGTATAGCTCATAGAGACCTATTGTACAGGTTTGCTTGTCTCCAATTTTCTTGAATATTGCAGCCAATTCTTGCTATGGCAACCAAATGTAAGGAAACGACTATTTCAGACGCAGTTCATAAAACATAAGCAAAGTCATATTTATGGAGAGTGATTATATAATCGTTTCAAAAACAGTAACAAAAAAGAACACCTTCAACTGGGCATCTGCAGAATGTGTTGCAGATGTCGTATTATTTGTAGCAGAGTCACCCCAATGCGTTTGGCCCACAGGGACAGATGGGGTCAACATTCTTGCTGCTGCCAAAGTCTAGAAGCAGTGAAATAAACAATTTAACAAGTTAGGGAACTTTTAACGATTTAAAATCATGAAAATCATCTATAACAACACGGGTGATAAATTATCACCTGAAGATTAAGATCAATGTAAGCAAGTATAATAGGTTGAGGCTCTGTGTCTATGGGAACCATAGATAGATGGCCTTTTATGGCAGTTTGACGAAGCTTGACAAGTTCATGCAAAACAGTTTTGACCATTCGCAGTGGCTTGTCATCAGCACCAGCTCTTTTAGTCATTAAGAACAGAAAGAAAGAAAATCAATTAGTCAATTTGACATGCCAACGAATATAGAATCCTCATTCAAAGAACTGAACTAGTACCTCCTCCGGATTTCTTCCATTCCAAGCTCTTGCAAATATATATGAATACTCTGAAGGACACGGTCAAGGTCTACTTCTTGGATAGTACTTTGGAGAACCTGGATCATTGCGAACAATTTCATTATTACTTAAGCTTGGTTACAAAATTGGAAGTAGTCAAATTTCAATGTCCAAATTGTTAATGAACGAACAGTTCAATAAATAAATGAAAATTAGAGATGCAAATTGTCACTATAATTTCTAGTTATATAGCCTACTAATCAAAAAGGTGAAAACTTCACTCTTACTAGGAAAGAGAAGTTGTTCCCGAAGTCCAAACCTCAAACCATAAAATTTTACCACCTCCAGATGGATATGTTATTAATAATCAGTAGAAGTAAAACAATATAGAACATTAATAACCTTTGTGAGCTTAATTAGACATTTTACAACCAAATCTGAAAACTTCTGATTTCTCATGGCAGGAGATTCATTCACAGCAGGAGATGGCCACCAAGAGGGATCCAAAGGACGTAGACGATTAATGAGCACGACAAATGATGATGTTCGATCGGCATTATCCTAATTAATAGCAGCCAAAGAACACGTCAAAGAACTGGAATGACAAACAAAAAAGAAAACAAATATGCATCCTGAAAAGATCTGTACTAATATCTTGAGCATCAAAACATTCAAAGCTTTTAAGAGCTGACTGCCATCATCCATACGCGGAACTCTTTCATCCAGAAGCCAAAGCAAAAGTTCAGTAACAAGAGAATCAAGGGTACTCTCCTTGACAGAATGAGCAAGTCTCTTGTTCTGAAATGTCTGCATCAAAGAATTAATGATCAACCCTAACTCGCCAAAAAAACTCACATGAGGCTCCCCCAGAGAAGAAACTAGAAGAGAAGACTCAACATTATTATAGATTGCTCTGAGTTGAGTAGTTTAAATAATGAAAAATGTCTGTTGTATGCTCCAGAAAGCGCAAATAATTTATTACTAAAGGTTTTTGCAAAAATCAAAAGAGATCTACCTGCATGAGTGTGTTAAGAACATATTTACAAGACCTTGATGAGGCACCATTCAAACTGAAGTCAAATGTCTTGGCCACCTACAATAAAAGTTTCCTAAGCATTTAATGAATTTCAGAGTGAGAAAAAAAATGTAATTGTAAGAGAAGGTTAGCAGTATCTGCCTTAGTTGCTAAGCATGAAACAAGTCTATCTGCATCCTTGATTATGTCATCCATCACACTGCCATCAGGATCAGAGGTAGCATGTTGCAGCTCATGGCATACAACTTTCATTCCTTCAACAGACTGCAAAAATCATAACAATGCGACACTCAAATCATTTTTAGCAGAATAATAGATTGAATAAAATGAGGCATGGAAAGATGAATCTAGAGACCGATTACATTTACTCTGACTACTAGATCATGGAAAGTAAGGAAAATCAATTAGAGCAAGATGCTATCCAGCAAACATTTCTGGAAAATGTCATCCAAAAGAAAAGACACATGGAGAAAGAATAGATTCTACGCCACAAGAGGAACATGTTTGATCACAACTACATTATCGCATTCCACATTAAGAGTCTAAAGAAAGAGTGGTTCAGAAGGTGGACACAAATAAATGTAAATGAAATTCAATTTCATGGATCTCACGCTTATATTTTCTTCCTTCATATGGAAATGGTACAACACAAGAGCATTAGTCAAAGGACCCAAAAAAAAGCACCTAGTTCATTCATCATTGATTTGAGAGTATTCAGAAATAAGCCGAGTAAGATGGGAAAAAAGTTATGTTAAGATTGCTCCAAGTGAGCCCAAATTGTCACATGTGAAAGTCCCACATTGAAAATAAAGGAGAGAGATAATCACTTAATAAACTAGGGAGCAACTCCACTTATCACCAATTGGTTTTAAGTTGGTGACTCCTTGGGTTATGAAATGTGCTCTCTCTCCTCATATGGGTGTGACCCAGGCCCGATTAATGAAATTCTACATAGTATCAGAGCCCATGATTAAGTGACCTGGGCATTCAATTAAAGAAACTGGGCCATATATGCCGGGAAGAAAAATACCCCGTGCTTTGAAATATGCCGGGGAGAAAAAGAACCTCCGTGCTTTGAGAAAAAAAGGGACTTCACATGTGAGGGGGAGTGTTAAGATTGCTCCAAATGAGCCCAAATTGTCATATGTGAAAGTCCCACATTGAAAATAAAGGAGAGAGATAATCACTTAATAAACTAGGGAGCAACTCCACTTATCACCACGTTTTAAGTTGGTGACTCCTTGGGTTATGAAGTGTGCTCTCTCTCCTCATATGGGTGTGGCCCAGGCCCGATTAATGAAATTCTACAAGTTAGATAATCAAAACAGGTAAACACAAACCTGTTCAGGCGAACCATAAGCAATTATATCCAGAGCTTCATTCCAGTCCGCAGGACCAACACCCCCAGAAATAGTTGGAGCCAATAGATTTCTGTCCATCTGAATCTCCGGTGGTGTAACAAGAGTGTCCCTTGAACATTTAAATTTTCATCAACTAAACTAATTTTGCACCGGTAGCAAAAGTCAAAACAAACCATGTATAGGGCAATCAACATTTTCTAGACACAGCTTCCACTAAGTACCTGTTATAAACTGCCCCAGAAACAGACCGTGATAAATCACCACTTTGCTCAGCTACCTCAGATCTGCAAAAGAAACCCAGAAATGTTAAAAGACAACCAATGAACTGGAAAATGCAACCAAACTTGTAATAGTCGACCTGAATTGCAAATCATAAGGCACGAGTGCTCGAATAATTGTACCAATGAACAGAAGGAAGTTGCAGTTCAGACAAATACACGAATATAACCAGCAAACATGGCATTACATGAGGAACAAAGTTTTGGATATTATATCTGCTTTTCTTCAGTAAAATAAGGCAAGCTTAAGAAACTAGGGAGAAACTTCAGGCTCTAAATATCTTCTCAAAATGAAACAAGTAACATGCAATTGACATTTTTCAGTCAATCATCCAATATACCTAACATTCGGCATCAGTGCACGACAAAGTAGCATAAGAAACAGAGAAAATATATCAAAGTTATACAGCAAGGCATACCCATTATCCCTAACGGACCGTCTTAAAGCAGCCCGGGCCTCCCCGGGCTTTCCCTCCTTCCTTTTGTCCATTTCACGAGCCTGTTAACTCAATTGAAAAGAGTTATATCACAAAGCACAAGATTCTATACGTAGCTGTATTGAAGCGCTAAAACTGACCTTCCACTTGAACCTATCATCTAACATACTTCTCTGGGCGTCAGTAACTCTCCCCACGTATCTCCATATATCATCACCTAATGTTAGATCAGGTGACTAAGTGAAAATGAAAACTGATACAACTTTCAGAATGAAGCAAAGCGTAACTACATATCTACAACAGAATCTAAGTTTCCATTAAACAATAACAAGAAGGTAGGTAAGAGGATCTAGCATAATTAGAGTTCACAGAGAGCTAGCTAAGATCAATCTACATGAATTAGGATCACATTCACAGTACTCACCCAGAATCTTATAACCAGTGGCCAAGGTATTTAGAGCAGCCTTTCTAATCTCACCATCTCGCTCAGCAGTCAAGCTTGCCACAATTTGTAATGATTTCAGCTGACCATTTATCTGCGTATGCATCAAAGACGAAAGAAAAAAGGATCACCAACTAGGAAAGATAAAGACTCGTATATATGAATGAGTAAATTTAGAGTTAAATATAAACTATGTAGACAGGGATGCAGTTAACTGCAGTTTCCATAGTCTCATTGTCTGAACAAACCAAATATGCCCCAACGCATATAAGAGGCTCCTGCCTAAGCGGAGACAGGGATTGTAACATTTGTATGAACAGGGAGGCTGTCTACAACTTCATCACAATTAGATAATAAGTCTACATGGCCACATTGTCCAAAATATTATATTTTTAGTAAGATATAAAGCATGCCATCTTGCCTTCATCGACAACAAAATAAGTTACTTTAGAAGAAGGCACTAATTAACAGAAAGCAAAATGTTCGGCAGCAATACCTCAGCTGCATGGTGTTCCAGTAGATAGCCAACCAGATCAACACATTCAATCCTCGTTCTGTTATTTCGAGAACGAAGACCTTCCAAAATATAAGGAAACGTCTTAGCTGCAGAATACTCCTGAACAATCTGCTTCATTAGTTCCCGCATTTTTTCGCGTACTTTTTCGATGTTATGTCCAGACTGCAGAAGCAATAGGACATTAGTCTAACCTATGTGGTGGAAATAAGTTACTGAAAGCACGTGCTGTAAGTTATAGAGTTAATCATATATAACTTAGGGGAAAAAACCTATAAGCCACAATTCAAGCAAACATCAAAATGTGAAACATTGGTATAAGCTATTGGACTACAAGTTACGAAGAAATTATGGTCTGCCTGAAATTCCTAGGGGCATGGGATCCTCCTTGTACAAACTACAAGAGGAGTAACATAGCAGCACCAGAAACAGACGATAACCTTTTCAGTCAAGCAAGGTAGAAATATTGATGCTTCTGCTTCAGTCATGGTATAGCCCACGTGTCTCAGAGTGGCAAAGAGCTCTGGCAAGAATTCCAGAACCTACTAAGCAAATTAGTAAAAAGTAAGAAAACAAACCAAAAGAAGTAATATAACTTCCATGAAACATGTTGTGATGTCAGAAATAGAACCATATCTTATATCACATCTAAAGAAGCCACACCTTCAAAAGACAAGATGTGTTGGATTCGCATAACCGCAAAACAAACCATTTCAGAACAATGTCAAGAACTTCAATTACTTCATTTTTAATAGATGTAAGAGCCTGTATGAAGAAAAAAACCACAAGTTAAGTTGGAGAAAAACTCATATGGTAGAAACACAAATACCATTCCATTATAAGAACCTTCTGCAACATATCAATCCCGTCAACTTGTTTCTTGAAGTCAGTGCTTAGAAGCCTCCTCTGCAGATC
Organism: Echium plantagineum; assembly: GCA_003412495.2. NCBI lineage: Eukaryota > Viridiplantae > Streptophyta > Magnoliopsida > Boraginales > Boraginaceae > Echium > Echium plantagineum. The sequence continues at coordinate 24,126,815 of CM016565.1, forward strand.
CTCCCGAAAGTACTTCATAATATCATTCTATAAATAAAACAAACGAAAGTTGATCTGAGATATTCAAATAAAGAAGGTTTTATATAAGAGAAAGGTCATGCTCCAAACCTCAAGATCTTGAATTTGCTCAATGCGCAACTCTTCAAACTTATACCTCCGAACAATAATTCTCTCTCTTTCATCCTGCAGAATTAGAAAAAGTAAAAACGGAGTCTAAGGTGGAAAAACAGTGTACAACACAAAAGTGTTCCACATTTTTACCTTATTTGAGTCCTTCACACTAAGCAGAGCTTGTGACTGTACACTGATGTCTTGAACAGTCATTAAGGTGTCCTGCCTAGAGCCCTTTGTAGGTATAGCTCGCTGTCCACAATGCAGAATAATAAATAAGTAAAATTACCAAAAGTAAACTCCTTAACACGTCAAATTATATAGTAACCCACCGAAGTTGCAGTTCGGTTGAGATGCTGGGACCCACGTACACCATGACCACCCGATTTTGCAGCCTTTGAGCTGATTTTTGACGTTGGACCCATTGAAATCGACCGTGTTGTTTCAATATCTAAGGAGAAAGTAACCAAATTTAAAATTCACAAAATGGGATAAATTGGCATGAGAATGCTTCAAAAGAATTCACAATAGGCAACACTGCAAATGATATACCATGGAATGCCCCATGTGGTTTTAACCGCTCCAGGACAATTGCTAAAGCAGGTCCCTGAATATCTCTTAAATTCTTTGATACCTAAAGGTTCAACCGAGCAACAAATGGAGTCACCAAACAAGTTCCGCAGTGATGATGGAGCAAAAAAGAAACGTTAAGTTCTATCCATACCATCTCTTGTCCACAAACCCTCAATATTTCGTTAAAGCAGGCTTCCGCGGCTTTTCGGACATCCGCTGACTTATCCTGATATTCATTGAAATACTGATAAGTTTGAGTATATTAAAAAAAAATGACGTGAATTCTCTTGCAAACAATAGCATACTGTCATAGCAGATGCAACAGGTCTTAGAAGATGTATGGCATCAGAAAACTCAGATAGTCCAGCAAGTTGCTTTGATATCCAGTCAAAAAGCTCTCTGCGTCCTTCAGCACTAAGTTTAGCATCCGTAAGAGCAGCAGTAATGTATGGAATCTGTGAAGGACAATTGTCAAAATATTGGAGTCAAGATATGCCGGAGTTTTGAAAATGAACTAGCATTACCATTTTATCTAGATGGACAGCAGCCACCCAAGAGTCCATGGTAGTTAATGTGCACTCTCTCATGTGCTTCTTATTGTCACCAAGGCATTTCAGAACATCTGCCAGAATACCCTGCAGAAATCACCCCGCGTATCACTTCAGTAGAATGCAGAGGGGAGAACTAAGAAGGGAGTGAGTTGTGAAAATATGCTGCACCTTGCTAGCTTTCTCAACTGCAGGTCCCATGGCAGATGCAACACCTCCAATGCTTGCCAAAGCAGCCATGATCAAATTCTTGTTGCTGTCGGATAGACGGCCTTTAAAAGCTCCAAATAGCTCTCCTGAAAGATACAAATAAAAGCTAAAAATAACTCTCCTGAAGTTAATTAGTTAAAGAAGATAAAAATATGGGATAATAATTTTACATTATGATCACTAAATACATTTTGAAGTATATATGAGTACCAGTTCCAGTAGGTTGAATGCGTTTATTTGCTTCCTCCAGGATTTTGTTTACGGATTCAATAGATTCTGAACGCACCTAAGATTGCAAGGAAAAAAGACATTGGGTCAATTCCATCTAAAAGGTATAATGAATGTTTAACGCAAACATATCAATTAACATACTTCATGTAAACTACCTTCCAATCAGAACTCTCAAATCCCTTTAGCAAATTGGGTGTGATCTTTCCACTTATATCTTCACGTGGGAGGCTATCTAGTCCACCACCACCACCTGCTGATGATGAAGCTTCAGATGCCTTCACAGTCCTTTTCGGGGCCGCAGGTGCCCCCTGCATAAGTTAATTCATACATAATATTAGTTTGACATAACTAAACATAAAACCAATTAGTTGCCAGACCACATAGTACCTCAAATGGATTTTTTTCATACTCCGCATCAAGAGCACTAAGAAGTGCAGGTTTTACATCTGAGAGGAATGCCTTGATATCTAGAAGGTTGATGCAAACATGTTAGGAGAAAAATACAACCCATAATTCAATAAGTAGACGACTATTACCTGGACCAACAAACTTGTGCAAAGCACCAACAAGTTTGATTGTTGCATTTCTGGTGGCTGCAGCACTAGACTGAAGGCCAGTATCTTTGCAAAAATCAATTAGATCCTGTTAAGAAGATATAGGAATACAATTTCATACGTTGAGACTTCCAGGGACTGTATAATTACAACTGACATGTATATCTTATTGATTTGAGTAAAACACCTTCAATTTCAAAAGTGAGATACCAAAGTCCTCAATTGCGGAAACCATCCATGATATGCCTTCACTGAGAACCTTGGGATTCTTGTGCTCTTTCATAATCTTGTACGACTACAGGAATCAAATTCCAAAACCATCAGCATAACAATATTCTCGGAATATGGTGACCAACTATCCATTTATTTATGTAAAAACATATTAATAGAACATTTTCTGTGGAGATTTTCGAAGAACACAAGCATTAAGAAATTTGTTGAAGATAGCCTGCTGATATTAAAAACTAATTAACTTACTCTCTCGAAAATAAACCCTGGGCCAACAGCTTCGCAAAAAGTAGTCAAACACTTCATTGCCTGAGCTCGAGTCTTGATGTCAGCAACTCTTTCACAGATACCTGCAATCATTATATTTGACTTCATCAAAACAATACGCAGAGACAATGATGTCACACATTGACAACTCGCCTGATTGGAGGAATGAGGAAATAAGAACAAGTTCTAGATCATTCTGTAGATACAACAAAAACAAGGATATGAAGGATCGAACAGAAATTTTAAACTGACCAGGAAGGCATAACACAACACACTTTTTGGGGAACTTTGCTGCTGTCGATGCTATATGGGTAATAACTTCAATAACCTGTTGCTGGACCTGCACATTGTATGGTATTGATAACGCATTAAATCTGTGGCTGGCCTCTACTTTCTAAGCTGGCAATAAATCTACCAACTCCCAAGGTCATGCATTCTACCTGAACATTTTTCTCACTCCAGCCAGGCACAGCACAGAGTAATCGAGTCAAAATCTCAACTGATGAATCAAGGTTTTCTAACGCTACAACCTGCTCCTTAAATGAGCCAATGGCTGGAAATTAGAAGAAAAAAAAAAGTGTCACATAAGTTTATTGATGGTAGATCAATTAAAATTCACAGTATTAGCCCATATTACGTGCAATTCATGGATTCTATATCAGTAACAAGTTGACTCAGTTGAGAATATAGAAGTCCCATGAATAGTAGTTAGATTCTGAAATTTAAAATAGATCACAGCTCACACGTTACCGGACAATAATTTAACGACTTTATAAAATTATTCAATAATTAGGGAGAAGAGGAAGATTCTGCGTAATAGAGATATAGCAAGAACCACTAATTCGATCAAATATCCGTTCTCACAAATGAGAAAGCAATTGGAATCAGGAGGCAGCAATATAAACAAACCTTCAAGCCGCTCTTTCCATGCAGCACTTTTCAACTGAGAAATTGTATCAGCTTGAATGAGTGATCCTAATCTGCTCTCAATTTCCTCCAGGCTCATCTCTGCTGGCTGGAAAAATAATGACCAGAGTGTTATTAACAATAATTAATGAAATGAACAGGCCTCAATACGAAAATAAACACAGACAGCAAAGCGTTATTTCACCTCAACATCCTCAGCCTCGACTGTCTTTGAAGTCTTTGGTGGAGCAATTCCCTCTCCCTTTTTGCTCACACCTGATTTTGATGATGTCGCCTTCTTATTTGTAGGCTGGGAGATCACCGGTAGAATATATAATGCAAACGAAAGAAAAATTACATTAATCATGGAAAAAGAACTGATACATAGAGGTTGCCGGACAGATCATGATACATGAAACCCATTAATTTCTAGAATATGATTCAATACATATCAGAATCTCTATTAAATAAATTCTGCTATTCAAAAGGACAAAGTGAGGAAAGGCGGGATATTTTGACAGAAAGATCTTACAGCTGCTGCAATAGGTTTCTTCCCACTCAGCATGCTGGCAGCTGACCTTCTAACAAAAGATCCATCTGAAGCCTGTTAAAAGAGTTTTTGAGTTCAACAAAGGAAATTAAACAAAACAAACTCGAAATGCATTATCTTCATTCCAATAGAAAGATGAGCCACCAAATTCAAGTGGCTCAATTCAAAAAGTCACCCTCATGCCACTCTTTAAGAGAGACAAGCAATTTTCGAAGACAAGGATCGACAAGTTTTATGCATATAACAGTGTTACGTAAAAACAGGATATTGCAAAGCGGGAAAAAGAGTGGGTATTGTCATTGTCTACATTATCAGGAACATGAACAAAGTTGAACCTGAGAACAAAGTAAGTATGATAGGAAGTACTACATCCACGACAAAAAAAGAAATATGTTGCTCGTCATTCAGTGTAAAAATGATGGATTCAAATATGGCATGGATTGGCACCTCCAGAAAAATAAATGTACTGACACATTTAGAGCTATTATTTGAGTTTGCATTGTTTGTCCCTTCTACATTGCATCTTATTAAGTTGACTAAATCAGCTCATCCTAGTATCTTTGGGAGTGGATGCGGATATGGGCATAAGAAGTTCCTTTAACCATAACATACTTTTGACTATACAGCTATAGACTTCCTTGTCTTTGCAAGATCAAGAAAAAACTCCACGGAATCAATCTCCTTTAATTTTCGGCAATGTCTCCAGATTAGCATCTTTAAGTTATAGATGAAAAAACAACAATATAAAGAACATCAAGAAACCCACCTCCACAGAAGATGCACCGCCTACTGCAGACTGGAGGGCACCTGGAATTTTAGATTAAGGAAATGAATAAGGCAGATAAGATAAGAGTTCAGTTACAAAGAAATTGATACCAATTCCTAGGAGATGGACAGAGGAACATAATACAAAATGACAGAAGGCCAAAACTTCCCAAACCTGGGTTGGTCCCCAAAGTTTGACCGGCACCAGAACCACCAATCATTTCAGAGAGCTTTTTCTGACGAACATCGTCAAGTTTCTCAAGGGACTTCTCCAAGGGTCTCATGCCAACCATCTGATACATAGTATAATCATGAACAATTTCATCGTATAAGAATGCACAAACTTAAGCACCATTTTTTTAATACAAGTAAATTTCATTATTGACAGACAATGCCTCCTTGATTTGACGACATCGCAGACCACAAATATATTGAAATGGGGAAAATAGAAGTATAATAATGAGCTTAAAATGTTATAAAGGCAGCTCAGGAAGTGCAGAAAACAGTTACAAAGGCTTTTCGGCTCATATTATCTGAACATGTTTATGGTAGGAAGAAATAGGTGACAAGAAATCTCCATATATCTTTGGTATGTGGGTGTAAAGAAAGAAAGGAACGAAAGGAACTACCTTTGCAATTGCTGCCAAAGCTGAGAAGGCCGCATCCCTAACATCAGGTGTGCCATCATTTAGGCTCTGTCAAGATCAAAAGCCATCCTCAATACATATCACCAAAATAAACAACTAAATGGAAGATATATATATGAACAGACCAAAGGATTTTGCCCCCCAATGAGTGATAATGACACTCAATTTGTAGTGTAAAAGTTGATGAAAATAAATAAACAGTGGAGTGTCATAATGGAAAATTGGAGTATAAGATTCATAGCCCTAAGAAAATCATTATAGAAAAATCCATGAGTAAAAGAGACGGAGACAAATGTGAATATTATCATGTACATGTTAAGAAAGGAAAAATAGATTGGTGATCACAAAACAAACTGCACTAGCTTTTCATAGAATTTATACATTTACAGAAAATAAAAACAAAAAATGAAATGAATATACAATAATAATAAGGAAATTGAACATAATACTCTATCATTGTAATTTACTAACCTCCATGCAAATGGGGACATATTCTTTATGCACCTTGAGAATAACAGCCTTATTGCTTGTCTCAATGCAATATGTAACCCAATTCAAAGTCAAAGATCTCACAAGAGGGACTTTGTTCTTAGTGGCTGTCTTAACATCTGAAACGGACAAAATATATGTAATGAGAGATAATGTTCAAAGTTCCCAACACAAACTTCTTGGAAATACAGAATATCATAAGCAACAGAGACAAACGTCAGATTGCGTCAACTATGACTATATTAGAAAGAACAAAAGGATGCATGACCAATTAAGGCACTAATTGTGACTTAAGAGAAAACGAGTCTATCGCAAGAAGCAGAGAAATCATAACTAACAAAAAAAGGGAGAACAAGAGAATAAAAATTAACAGTTGTAATAAAACTATGGGGACAGTTCCATAAGCAACTTGCCTTCAGCAATGTCAACTAAACTCAAACATCCTGATTTATGCATTGCTTGAAGAGTTTGAGAAAGCGCCTCTGTAGAAGTAGGTTTTTTCTCTTTCAATTTTTCCTATCAACAGAATATATATTAGTCTATAGAAACATTCATCATATACTGGCAGAGGGATTCAGTATAGTATTCAACACAACAATTTGCCATGGTATTGATATATGTGATTTAAGGTTTAATCACTATAGCGTAACATGAAGGATAATTAGTTGCGATATTATACAGCCAAATACAAATATGAGTACTGTGAGATGAGTCGCAGACACAAGATGATTCCTGCAAGTAGCATAAACCATCACTGAAGATAACCGACCAATAGATATGTGTCAAGATCGGCATGTCTAAAACAAAAACAAATAAAAATGAAAACTAAGTAACATTAAATATAGGTGGACAAAATTTCATTGAAGTTATACCCCTTTCTACCCTTTTTTCCACTCAAGAGACTCTTCCCCCACACACTGTTTTTCTAAGATCTTGAGGAAATCAAAACATGGCAATCAAATATGACAAAAAGAACTAGCAACTAAAGAAACTTAAAAACATCTTCAACATGGATACAAATGACTTTTGCAGATCATCCCACTACAGATGTGCACTTACAAGTAGTACAGGTAATAAGAAACGAGAATTCCCAGAAAAATGAGACCGCAGACCCCTTGCAAGATTCCCGATTGCCTGAATGGCTTCAACAGCAACAGCAATATTCACATCTGTAATGAGCTGTAATGGAACACGGCAGAATAAAACATACTAAGTGAAAGATGATATCACAAATTAATTGGAAAGACAATGAACAAGTTTGACAAAGGTACGTAATTTATAAAGAGAACTGTTAATGCAACAAAACGATTGTAGACCTTTTTGAGAGTGCGGCAGATATCTGTAAAATCTCCAGGAGCAATTCTCATTGTCGACGCAAGTTTGGTCAATTCAGCAACAGCTTCCTTCCGCTCTGACCACTTGGTAGCTTTCTGAAAACATAGTTTTTTAATCAAATATGACATTTCTACGAAACAGCTAGATCTTTGAATAACATAGATAGAACAAGAACAAAAACACTGACCACTCCTTCCCAAAACCCTGACTTCTCCAAAGGTGTCAATATGTCAACTGGATCAACAAGTTCATACTCATCTATCTCCTGAGGAACTGGTAAAACAATATGTCAGTTCAATAACAGTGATATCAAAAAAAGTTCAATTATTCTTATAGAGTAAGAAGCACTTCCATATCTAGGGGCGAGAACAAAAATCCAAAACCGGCCCGAACAGACAAACCGAAAATAATCAACAATTCGGTTTGTCTTTAGCTGGGGGTTCGGTATTGGGGTACCGGAGAATTAGAACCAAGCTAACAATTTGGGCTCAGTTCTGCCGATATTACTTTCTGTTCCGGAATATATAAGGTAAAGCATGAGAGAACCCTAAACCTATTCATTCTCATTCACACAGACACGCACAGCTTCTTCCTTCCCTGTTCCCATTAAAACCTTTTAAACCTGGATCATCTACGCGCCCCCCCCCCCCCACTTCCATTTAATGGTGATGCGTGACAAAAACATCGCCCACCCTTTAAAGCTTCTTCAAGCAGTCAAGATTTGTTGTCCCAAGATTAGATTTATTGTCCCAAAATTTATTAAATCCCAATATTATTGTCCAGTTTCTTAACTGTGACAATATAATAATCCAGTTTCTCATTTTATTTTCTTCTGAATCTCTATTCTAATTCTGCTCTAGATTCATTTTCAATCGTTATTGTGATTTCAACTTCTGTATCTGTGGGTGGTAATTTTAAATTATGTGGTGATTACAATAGACGAGCACGGTTAGCAAAAAAACTCCTGAAGAGGCTAAATAGATAATATACCTTCAGCAGCAGTTTCTTCGATTGCCCCAGCAGTGGCTGCCTCCGACACAACTTCCAGCTCTGGCTCCTTGTCTTGCTCGGATCTGGTACAAAAATTAAAATTTAATATCCGCTAGTTACCTATTTGTTAATTTAGCATTATAAGTGAAGTCGATTTATGTAGACAGATTTTTCAGCAAGGCCAAAAATGGTAAATATAAAAGTGCTTACTATTAGCCAAAACATGGGTACCATTTTTTAACCATCTAAATATAGGCTGCCACAGCATAGACATGCATTGGATGGCAATCTTTCAGAAAGACAAGATGAACATAAGGGCAAACCGAGGGGCAGCCGAACAGTACAACTGCCAGAAAAGAAACTCAATATTTTCCAACTCCAGATTAAGTACATGAGTCAATCAACTCTTCATGGAAGACCAAAATATTATTCAACTAACATAGAAGTGGAAGAAGAAGAAGTTGATAACTTTTGTGAAAAGAAAAGTTACAAAGAGGCAAACCTTATCTTGCGTGTTGGTTTAGCAGTTCCAGAGACATTAACAAGTTCAGCTTCTAGCTCTTTTTTCTTTAAAAAAAAAAAATAAGAACATAAATGAGGTGCTGAAATCACACAAAAGAAAGTACCAAGTGTTGCACAAAACCAACTTAGTACCATTGTATCACGCATCTTCTCGAACAGTATTGATTTAACTGGATCTTTCCCAATCCATCGACAAAGCTCAAGTGTAAGTCCTTTTGATGATGCGCGAACGTTCTGATCCTGATGATCAAACAGCTCAGGAAGCATCTTCAATATTCTCTTTGGTGGCACTATCTTTGAACCAAACTCACTGTTTTTCGATAAGCAATACATAGTTACTTCTCAGAACAAACAGCGTCACATTATTATCTGTTTCTATGAAGGTGACCGTACCTTAAAGCCTGAAACATGACATCTATTGCAGGGACAACTGCTTTGGCAACTTTGTTCTTTATTGCTTTCTCCATTGCATCCTAAAAACAAGAAACATAGATTAACTCTAAAATGTCTGAACCCTACGCCATCAAACCACGTAAAGTCACATGCCAAATCATGGAAGATAGTAAAAGTAATAACAAGCATACACATGCAATTAGGGTCGTTAACAAGGTGAATCAAACCAGATTTGGAACTGAACCGTAAAATTTTGATCTTGGTTTAACGAACCGGGTTAGCCAAGCGATTAACAAATCGCTAAGCTAGCTAAAAGTTTGACATGCAATAAATTAACACAGACCTAGAAATTCAATTCTTGATCTTTTAAAAATTAATTAATACATGCAAGGATATCTTAGAAATGCTGGGTGCATGATGAAACAAAAACTTGTTATGATATCCAAAGGAAGATATAGGTATGTGCAAATTTTTATATTTTCTTTTCCCAAATTCACACCCTCAATCAAAAATATTCATCTTCTCTTCCTTCCAAACCAAAATCTAACATCGAACCATCATCACACAAACACCAACACCCATTTGTACTGGAATCAGTAACGCCAAGAATCCAATCCAAATAAAAATTAGAAAACATAACATTATTTAGATAGCTTGTCATCATTAAAACAATCAGCTAAAAAATTTCGTGTTCACAAGATGGTCATGACGTCATGTACTTTTTGCACTTCATAAACTAGGTTATTTCCTAGTATTTATATAATCTGCACAATGCTCAATTAGATGTTGCTGTACTTTTTAAATGATGCCGAACCTGAAATTGTCAGATTTTGAGAAGATGGAGATGTTTCATTTAGGGTATAAATTTGGGGAAGAAGAAGAAAATTGAATTGGACAAGAGCACCATCCCGCACAAGTTTTGTTATTGACTGCTAACAGAAGAATGTGACTTTTAACTATCAATTGGGAGGAGTATCTTGAGCGAGGGTGATCGAAGTGAATTATTTCTTAAATGTGAGTGATGTTAAAAGTCCTTCACCCAAAATTTATCCATATATTCTACCTTCCATATGCTGGGAAGTACGACTAAGGCATATGTTACCAGTTAATATCTTAAAAACTGGTTAAGATGCAGAAACTCAACCAATGGAAAAATCTACACTAGCCCCAAGTGTGTCCGGTTGCAAGATCATGTCAGATTCTAATTAAGCAACTAGGCAATGTAACACCTGAAGGATTGACAACATCTACTCTCCAAGTACAGTTTTCGAACCAAAATATCCTTTAACTGTTGCGCTAACTACGTTGCACATATAAGTCAGAGTATCTACCAACATTTAAATGAGAGTTCTTATCCTTCAACTTAGGAATTCGACAATTTACCATAACAGTTTAACACTAAACACCATTGATAAAAGTAAACTATAGCCTGAATGAAACATACCAAGAACGCCTCAACAGCCTCCAACTCTATCCAAAGCATAAAAATTAGTTGTGCTTTCTCCACAGTCTTCGGCCTCCCTGTCAGACACTTTGCAACTACTGCATCGCATACTTCTTTAGCATATCTGCAAAAAACCAACACAAAGTTTTCTAAACTTGAGTTATATTCCTATCATATAGATCAGCAGATTTAGCAAAAAAGCATTCAGAAAAGCAAAATATAACCTTGAAACATCAGCGTCGGCAGCTTTTAAGTAAGCAATAAGTGCATCCAGAGCCTTCTCTTGCACAGGGGCATTCGAATCCGCAACACTCTTCTTAAAATAATGTCCTAACAATTCAACTCCCCACATTCAGACCGAATAGCAAAACCAACAAGCAACAACAACATTTACCACATCACTGTCTCCAAATAATAATAAATAACGTTGTAATCACAAAATGTCAAATCTGATCTTCCACCTCTAATATTATCTATATACCATCCATCCATAAGAGATCATCCATTTTGAATCTTAATGAGTTGATTTCTTAAATTCTGAAACCAATAAGGTTTCAGAAATATCCAGTACTTACTTCCAACCTACTTGACTATTAACATGATAATTTTAATTCAAACAGAAGTTGTGTGTGTCGATTAAGATAGAAAAGTTTGCTAATTTAGATCCTTCAAAAACAAACTTGGCAATCTACATTTTAATAAAATCCAAAATGAAGATCAAATTAAAAAATTTCAAAACCGGAAAATCTTCTATGAATGCAGTAAGCATTATCTAATACTACCTCCATCCCAAAACGATTGTCCAAGTTTAAATACATTTCGCCAAACTCCAACATTAAGCTCAAGGAATACTAATAAATAACAAACATATTCACAAAATCAAAAAAAAAAAAAAGGAGCTCAACACATCCAAACCCTAATCCAACATTCAAAATAAATCCAAATTCTCTCAAATAACTCTAACAAACAAGTAATGACATCAGACCTCAACACACCAAAACCCTAATCCACATACAGAACAAATCAAAACAAATTCCAAAATTAATCTCAATCAATTACCAAATTCCCTAAGCCGCGGATCTTTGGGATCGGTAATGGAATCGAACAATGCAGCCAGATCAATATTCGCATCATTCCTGACCTTCCAATTCTTATGCGTCAATCGATCTTCCCATGCCAATTTCTTCGCCTCCTTCAACAACTTCTCATCCTCCGTCGACATTATCAATTTCAATCGATATTATATAAATACACACTAATATTTGTATCCAATTTTTAAACTAGTTTAACATACACATTAATATATATGGAATTTTCCAACTAGGTTATATATAGAGGAGTGTATGAATATGAAATGTAGCGATCTAGGTGTTGAGGTCGGTAAATCGGCGTCGTTTGGAGTTTGGGTGAGTATATAAATCGGAGGAGAGTGCCGGCGAAGTGAAAATGAGAGGCGAGTTTTGTTTTACACTTTTCCTTTTGTTTTTGAAATTGCTTAGAGAATTTGAAAGAGTGGAGAAATTATTTTACTCCCCATTTATGTGTCTTTGGATTTGGTTGAATGTTGGTGACCGTAAACATTTAAATTAACCTTTGGTTAGGGGAATGTAGGTGAAACTATTATAATTCTTGTTTGGATATCATTACCATTCTCTAGGTGCAACCATATATTTAATAACTTAAAAAACAATATTTTAAGAGTTAATCGAATGGCCTAGTGGAAAAGGCTCTTGCCAGTGATCAGAATGTCCTGGGTTCGATACTCACCTCATCGCTAATTTACAAAAAAAAAACAATATTTTAAAATTATTAACTATTAAACTGACATTTATATACTTCTCTTTATTTCAACGCAAAACACCCTGTCCCGAAGTTACTTGTTTACGAGTAATACCGGTTAATTATTATTTGCTCTTTTATTTCATCCCCTCATCAATATTGATGATTAAAACTATGACTTTAAATATTTTTATATATTATAATTTCACATTTATAAATCTGATTCAAACTTAAGTTTTATACTAAATTAAAACATCAAAATTTATTAATTTTGACTAGTACGTTTCACTTATAAAAATGAGACACTTGATATATCATAACGAATTGAAATTAGCAAGTTTATATATATAATATTATGGAAGTGGTAACAAATGAATTTAAGTCACATATTACATATATTACTAATTAAAAAGATTTTAATTAGAATTGAGTGTTATAAAAAAAAGTTAATATATTATATATGTTACCCACGAATTAAAACTAAAGATAACAAAAGGTAATTTTGGATTACATCAACAAAGCATTATATGTGTGCGGCAGATTTTTTTTGGACACAAGAAGCAATAGTGCGAGGGTATTACTATGTTTTCTGGGAGGGATGGAGGGAAATATTATTAACGGGTATTTTAGTCTCATATAATAATAATAATTTTAATTCGTTAACATAGCATTACCCACCGATTTGGGGGTGAATGATTTGAGGGTGAATGTATTAACCTACATTAACCTAGATTCACCTACATTAACCTTTTAGTTTTCTTTTTTCTGGTTCCAAACGAGGTGAATAATTAAGTTCACCTAGATTCACATAGGTTCACCCCAATCCAAACGGACCATTAAAACTAACTTTAAGTTATAGAATTATAGGTGAATATAGCTGAAACTATTATAAGTCATGTTTGGATAAAACGAGTTTGGATCACCTGTAACACTTTTATACGACACTCTCTGATACACTTTTGTTGTTTGACTATTTTTTTCAATTTTTCAAGCATACTCCCTTAACAAATAATCTTCATAACATTATTTACTACCACATCCAATTAAAAAAATTGGCTATTTTTGCTTTTTAAGACAAAATTTTGTTATTTTTAACGATAAAAGTTACGAATAGTCAAATATTTGCCTCTACAAATATAAATGAAAATTATTTTGAATCAAATATAGTAATATATGTCTATAACAACATAATTATATAAGATATGATGCTTCAAAAAAATAAATAAATAATAGAAGTGTAACAGAGAGTGTCACAGAAAGTGTTACAGAAGATCCGTACTCGGATAAAACAATATAATTAATACTGCCTCCAATTACTAAAATTGATGGTACATTTTGACTTTTGTGGTCAAAATTGAAAAAATTTGATGAGGAATTCTCATTAAACGATAAGAAATAATATAGTCATGGGGAATCTTGTTACATTCGCCTCGATATATATTTTTGAAATATCAACTTTTTATAATTTTTTCGTATGTAGAATAAAAAATATTGACGTTTTAAATCGTGTTCTGTTGATCATGAAAGTCAAAATGTACCAATCATTTAGGATGGATGCAGTAACTTGAAAAATAATATTCTAAAATTCTAAACGATTAAACTGAAATGTATATATTCTCTTTATTTCTACGTAAGACACCTGCTTATATTCGTTTTGTTTGCGAATTAAATGTTGTTAAAATAAAAACATTAGCAAAATAATAAATATGTTCAACAAAAAATAAATATAAGAAACATATATAATAATCATTATCAAAACAAACATAAACGTGTTCAATAAAAGATAGTGTGACTCTTCCTGACTGATTAAGGAATTTAGTGTGCCACGAGTTTATTTGTTTTTGAATTTTGTCGGTTATATTCTGGAAGATAAGATGTTTTTTGTGTGGTAATATCTAAGGGTATGCCTAAATATTTTCCAAATTTATCGGAGTTTGTAAATGGCAGTGTATTTAATGTTTGTTGTATTTTGGCTTGATTTATATTGGGACTGAAAGTGATTTGTGATTTATCAAAGTTTACTTTTTGTCCTGATTCTTGACAGTAGGTTTCGAGAATTGTTTGGAATGTGGAAACAGAAGTTTTGTCAAGTTTAATAAAGAAATAGCTATCATCCGCGAATTGTAGATGAGTGAATTTTGGTCCATTTCTTGAGAGGTTAATTTCATTAATTGATTTGTTGTTTTGAGCATTTGTTAGTGAAGCGGATAGAGCCTCTGTGCAGATGGAAAATAGGATTGGAGAAAGTGGATCGCCTTGTCTCAATCCACATGTTGGTTTAAATGGTTTGGTAACGTTACTGTTTAATAGTACTGAGTATGTGACAGTTGTGACACAGGTTTGTATGAGATTAATCCAATGCGGAAGGAAGTTTAGTTTGTTGAGTGTTTGGAAGAGAAAAGGCCAAGAGATACGGTCGGAGGCCTTGCTCATGTCAATTTTAATTGCGTCTAGGCCATGTTTTTTGGCTTTGGATGTGCGTACTGTGTGAGTTAATTCCTGTGCAAGTATTATATGATGTTGTATATTACGTTGATGTATAAATCCATTTTGATAGATTGAGAGAAGTTGGGATATGTGAGGTTTTAGTCGATTTACTAGTACTTTCGATGCGATTTTATAAATTACGTTGCAAAGGCTTATAGGCCTATATTCTTTGATTGTTTTCGGGTTGTTATTTTTGGGTATTAAAGTAATATATGTGTGGTTTAGTTTTTGGGGTAGAATATTATTAGTGATAGAAGGTTGTATTAATGTCTCCATTATTAATCCAGTTAATTGATGATCTTTGTTGCCAATATGTTTCTTCACAAGTTAGTAGATAATTTAATTGGTTTTTTAGTGACATAATTGTTAGAGTGTCATGTGTGTTTGGGTCATTTCTTGTACTGGTTAGGATATGTTGAATAGTAGTAATGTTGTATTGTAGATTTCCAATTCGAGTATTGTTCTAGTTTTTAAGAGTAATCTTGAAATGGTTGAGTTTATAAATTAGGTTATTAGCAGGTGTGTTAGTGTTGGAAATTGATGTGTCAATTTCCTCAATTAGTGCCCGTGAACTATATCATTTATATATACGGTTCAACAACCGATAGTTATCTGAACTATCAGTAGTCTCACCCGAGATAATGCCGGGGTCATCGAATGGCAGACTAGGCTATCACGATGATCTTCGGGATTCGTGTATACGGTCTTATACGTTGAATCCCGATGCCTTCGTTACTCGGGCTATGAGGTCACACACGTAACAATTACCGAAGATACTTTCGAGTAGTGACCCGAAAGTGAATAAGGGATTTGATCCATATTGAGGAATTTCGGTTCGATCGAGATCGTGTCCCGACAGAACCGATGGTGCGCCCGGAATTGGTTCCGGACACACCATTTGGGGTTTATGTATATATATATATGTGAGATATATATATATTATCATTTATTGAAATGATTTAATTAATTAATGAATTAATTAAATAAGATATGATTTAATTAATTAATTAAGATTAATTAATTCCATCATCATGAATGGTTGACATCTTGGTGGCTACTTTATGCCTTGGGAAGGCTTTGTAAGACTTGGGAAAAACTCTTGTAAGAGAATCTTCCATGGACCAAGAGGCATTAACCATATGGATGGTTAATGTGTTTGTTTAGTGTATAATGTGTTTCATCATCCATTCTATATCATAAGATGATATAGAATGGGTAGAGATTTAAGCTAAGTATCACACAACTCTTGTTAGAGAACACAAACAAACACACACACTTCATCTTCAAACCCTCTAGCAAAACTTTAAGTGTTAGAGTATATAGAAATTGTTCTATAGTTTGCTATAGTAGTTAAACTACACACTCCTCAATAACACACACTAGTCCAAGTGTGTCTTATTGCTATCTAAGGTATTGGTGTGGACTATTTCATAGTAGTTCCATATCACCTTGGTGATAGAAATTTCTTCAAGAAGAAAGCAAGGAGCAAGGTGTGGGGATAAGCACTTGAAGATCATATCGCTTCCGCTCACGCTTCAAAGGTATATCTTTGTAGCCACACTCTTTGATTATGTTAGTTGTAGCATATTCACACTATCTTTAAACATATACTTCTATGAGCTAGTTCTATTGTGTAAGTTCTAACGATCAACGAATTAGGATTTTCTAGACATATGAACTATCGTAGTTCATTGTGTCTTGCAACCCCATGATAATCTACAGTTAGTACTAATGTGTTTTTTGGAAATTTCTTTAAGAAGTGTTTTGAAATTAGGAAATAACATAAGAAAATTCTCAATTTTAAAAGAACTATTATTTTCGATAGGTTTTGCTTTAGTGTGTAAAACTAGGGATCCGTGGTCAGAACATTGAATAGATAAATTTAATACGTATGCATTTGGAGATAATAGGTCCCATTCGTAGTTAGTCATAGATTTGTCTAAACGTTCATAAATTATTTTATCTTGCCTACGACCTATCCATGTGTATATGCTTCCTACATTTTTTAATTCTTTAAGATTAATTTTATTTAGTAAAGAGAAAAGTGTGGATGCTCCTTTTATGGTTTTGGTGGGGTAGGGTAATGTGTCAGTTTGATATAGAATTTGATTGAAGTCTCCAATGAGTAGGAGGGGCTTGTTAACTAGGGGTAGTAATAATGTTTCTATTTGTTGCCATGTTTTAGTTCTAGATTTTAAGTGCGGGTGGCCGTAAATACATCCTAAGTACCATGGTGTTAATGTTTCAGTTTTTAGTTGCAAGAGAATTATATGATTATCTAAGAAGCAAAGAGTATGTTCTATGTTTGATGCCAGTCCAATCCATAGTCCTCCACACTTTCCTATTGAGTTAGTGCCATATGTGATAGGGAAAACAAGAGAATTTAAGATTTTATTTGTCTCTATTTTAGGGTGCATTGTTTCAGTTAAGAAACAAATATCTAAGTGATGAGTCCTATTTAATTATTTTAGTATTTTAACTGTCGAGGAAGTGCCAATTCCTTGACAGTTCTAGCTAAGAAGATTAAGAGGACATTTGGGGTTGTTGGGTGACAACCACCAAAACCCATTCAGGTTGATAAACTAGATGCATAAGGCTTATATAGTTACGAGTTAGATGTCTTTCTAGGTTTTTTAATTGATGAATAAGAGTTAATAAATGAATAGGCTTGTGATAAAGGTGTGTACCAGGAGAGTGGCTTATTAGGTCTCTGAAGTTGTGGAGTTGTCTGTGCTGGCATCTCCTTATCTTTCTGAACTTCCTCTTCTTGTTAAGGGGTCCTCCCACCTGGGGCACATCTTCTTCCCTTTTTCTCTTATGTCCTGATAATATATGGTAAGACATTGATGTTCCACTGTTGTCATTGATGGTTGTAATGAAGTCTGTATTGTTTGGATATTGGATTTGTAGTGGCAGATTTGTATCACATAACTCTTGGAGCTCCTGGACAGTGTGGGAGGTGTTCAATTGGAGGTTTGTAGCTATAGAGTGGTGATGGATTCCAACTTCAAGTGCTAAGTATTGTGTGTGTTCACCATTGTGTTGTTGGACTGTGATTTGTAGAGTGCATGTCTACTGATCTCCTGTTAGAAGGGATATTGAAGCTAACTGTCTGGACACACTGATCACTCCTTGAGATGAAGATAAGGTGATTGTTGCTTGGCTTGTTATGTGAGAGGAAGTTGAGGAGGTTAGCCCCGTGAGTGCCTCCCAAAAGTCTTGATCCACAGGAGTGTCAAAAGCCCCAGCTATAATCATGAGTTGATGGACCTCTGCTGTGGGTAGATTGCTGATTATGTGGATGGCTGTTCTGAGTAATGCAAACTGGTCTCCAAAACGAACATGGATGATGTTGTGCAATTCTATATCTTGCCTTGGTTCTTCATCATCCTGATGCAAATTATTCCTATCAAAATACTCATCTGGTAAATTATGCAATTGAACCCACAAAGAAACAAATGGTATGTGAAAGTTCTGGATGCGTGTGTTAGGTCTCCAATAATCAACTATCAATAGAGCTCCATGCATGTTATAAGGGGCTTGTGCCATGACTATATCTCTATCATCTAGTGTAAGGAAGGTGAAGAGATATACTTGATTGAGTTTTTTAACCTGTAATGGCCCTTGTAGATTCCAGGATGTGGTGACATAATTTTGCACTTGAAACTCTGAAAAGAATCAGTCATCCACAAAGATTCCCAGCAACGATCTAGCAAGAGATGTACGATTATGCATGGGCTCTTTATGATCCATGGGTATCACCCAGCCTTGTCTTGGTAGCCTAGGGATAAAGTTGTTATTTGTTTCATTGATTGAAGCCATTTGGTGATTTGGTGTTGTGTTTGTGTGTAAGGTGAGTGGTGTTGTAATGTTTTGATGCTGTTTCAACACTGTTGTTTGAAGAGGGAAGACGAAGTGTGAGGATGGTGAAGGAGGAAGGTGAGGGGTGTGAGCAGGATGTGTTTGGTGGAGTTAATGACACGCCTGGGGTTTAATGCCAGGTGTCATTCATGCAAGTAGTGTAGAGGAATGTCTCTTGAGTGCCTTGTGAGAAACAAAATTTTGTTTGTTGTGTAAGCTAAAAAGCTAACTTTTGGCTATCCTTTGTCGGATCACTAAGCTGACTTGATAAAATATTGAACTAACCGAAACTTTGTCGATTTTGTAGAGAGAGAGTGCTTGAGCTGCTTGCTTAAACTTCAAAATTGTGTGATTAATTGAGTTTGTATATGCATTTTAGATGCTACTATTGAATAGACCTTCTAGCTATATTTCTGTTACTCCACTTATTTCAATACATCTAAAGTCCATATATATAATACGCTAATACATGGCCGATTAGTGTTTAGGTAAAAATTCTTTCCGGCATGAGCCTATTTCAAGGATTCACAAAAATACCCCGGACGCTACCACAATATGTTCGACGTATAACAATGTGTTGAACTACTTCAACAAGTCTATGTGTTACCCATCATCTGATGTTCGTACAACAGTATCGACCATAACCTTGCGGGTTCTATAGCAAGAAATTATATATTATGTTCACGAGAGCCCTCGTATATGTCTTGGCATGAAGGACAATTTCGAACTATGAATCTCATGGAGAGTTCGATAATGCCTCACTCCCGCATGGCCGTATATTATTCGTGGTGATCGACGATAATTACAATATAGGATATTTTAGAAAGTGGACATCCTTCTTATTAGCAGGGCCGGGGGCAAAGAATAAGAAATCTGATTTTACTATAAATCTTACTAAGGATGGGGCCTACCACATTTTCTTTATTGAGGCGTTAGCTCTAAAAAGGCGAATTTTTCATTTTTCGTTTAGTACCGGAGAAATACGATCAGGAGAGGCTAATTCAAACCCCTCCGGTAAAATAAGAACAACCTCCACATTCAAACCCCCATTTTTAACATTAACAAGAACTTGTTTCAGTTGCATATCATAAGCATTCTCTCTTAGGCCTTTGCGTTACTTATTTAAATGTTGAATTTCCTTATGTATTTGAATTTATGATGACTTATCCATAGACGCAATTTAATCTTATTTCAGATCTTCAACATGAGTAATGGTTTGGATCTCAATATATTGTGTACAATATTCTTCCTACGTATATTCCAGGATAGGAGTGTATAGGGACTGTTAGTATGACGGTTTCACACTTTAATAACTAAAAAAACGGAGAGATTATATTTTGATATGAGACATAGCCGATCCAAATATACAAATCATATTTTGAATGAGAATTCGTAATAATTGCACAAACCTAAAGTCTAAAATACAACATATCAACTACTAGTGTAAATTATGAAAATGACAAAAAAGTAGATCAATAGTTATCTATTTGTAACGTTTGACATGAGTTCTTTATCAGATGTCCAAACCTTTTCTACGTAATAGAATATTTGACAAGTTGGTGATTATATCACTTAAAACAACCATGCTCAACATTAAACAATTTTGACAGTACAATAGAACAAATAAAATCACAAAAATAGGATACCTCAAAACAAGATGCACAAAGTTGTTTCACTAAATAGTAGTAACAAATTATTGTTAAAATTTCGTTATATTGTCCAATACAAATAAGCAAAATTAGACAAACGCTACTATAAATTGAAGCTTACACAACACTTCAAAAATAAACACAGATTAAGAAGCACTTACACGACGCTTCCTCGATTCCATCAACACCATTGAGGATCTTTCAAACATCAAAAGTTCTCCAATTGAATACTACTTTTGAGTGGAACATATTCTCCAAGATATCCACCAAGATGATCACCTAAAGCACTCTTATCAATCTCCTCATGATGATAACTCTTACATACATAGTAAAATATACTTTGCACTAAGAGCATTACAAGGTTAACAATCACAAGCACTCCCACCAAGAATCCCATAACCATAACCCTTTCAAAAATCCCATAATCATCCCCACCATTTACAACAATTGATCCAAATACCTCATTAATCACACCACATAACATCAAATACCCAAAAACCAACATGCATGCCATTTGTGACCTCCCTTTTAATAGCTCAAAACTCTTCTTCATAGCTTCCAATCCATAAACAGGCTCTAACACAGACACAACACTAGCCAAATGCCACAATGCACTAAAATAAACATGAACAAAAAAGAAGAACAAAAGTACACCTAACAATGTCAAGACAAACAAAATCGAAATCTGGGAATCCTCGAAAACAATGAACAAAATCAAGAGAAGTACAACACACATTACGTTGTAAGCTACAATCAATATTGTCACCCAAATGAACGTAACAAATAGCCTCTTCAACACACTCGGGATTGCTGACATTGTCGATTGGAAGGACACGTTCTTGGACGTGTAGATGGAAGCAACGGTGAAGACAACAGCCGCGGTGGATAAAAGGGAAAACGCAAAAAGGAAAACGAGGTAACATAATTGAAATGTGAGGAGTCTCGTCCATTCGTTAGATGTTTGAGGACCATTTATGTTGTCTTGCAAATGAATAAGGATGGGATGTGTAAACAGAGAGTGGGCTAAGATTGCAAATGATAATGGGAAAATCAAGCAAATGGTGATGAGGTAAAAGGTATTAGGTGATTGTTTTGGGATTGAAATGGATTCTTTAAGGATGTCTGAAATTGTCAAGAATTGCAGTTCCTCTGGTGCCAGATCCATTCTAATTATTTATGTATATGATTCATAAACAATCAATTAATGATAATCAATATTTTTATGTTTCATCAATAGATAGATGGATGGATGATAGATTTGATTAATAAAAATGAGAAATAAAATCAAGAAGTTGAAAAATGAAAGCAGAGAATTTATGAAAGCGGCGAGGAAAAAACAATATAGTCGCCATAGATGTAGACTCCAATTCAAATTTCTCACTAGAAATGCATAAAATAGGTGTAAAACTAAATAAATATGCATATAAATGGTAAGGCCCAAAAATACATTGAATTTTTCATTTTTTTCATTTATAATGGATGAAATCATCGTCTTAGCGGTCCTCATGTACCTATCTAGATGAAGAAGCGAGGTTGTAGGTACTTAACACTATAGCTCTTTATCAATTGAGCTATGTCTTAGGGGCATTATTAATGTTTTTTTCGTAATTTATTAATTGGTATTAGTTGGATTTTTTTTTGCGGAATGTCGAGTCCGTAAGGGCTTAACTGGTTAATTTGTTCATATAAACATATAAATGGCTAAAAACAACTAAGGTAATTACCTAGTTATGTTTATTCAAAGTGATATATTTTCCCGAATCCCACTCGACAATTAACCTGACCAATAACTAAATCATATTTGCTTATCATATAAAGAGCAGTATCAAGTTAAACCAATTCGGTAACAACTTTACCGTTAAGAATGCACTCATAGCTGCAATAAAATTACAAAAGAGGAAGCCCCAAGGGGCAAAACCTAGAGGTAAGGTGATTGGACTGAGACCCCAACGTTATCCGTACGAATCTCTATGAAAGCCACACTTTACTAAAATATTGTAGATGTTAATTCTAATTCCGTGCCTCATTGGTATTCCCGTTTGCATCATTGCAACTACGACACATTATATGATTTACAAACCATCCTCTTAAATAGGTAAGGAATGAATGAATTTCGTTTTGCTCACGAGGTCCATCAAGTAAAAAACTAGAGTGTTAAATATTACATCCTCGCCTCTTCAAGCAGTGTGGTTTCGACTCTTATAAGAAGTTCATCTTGTGTTAATGTGATTCAAAAAAATTATATAATCCGCTGATCACCTAATATATATCTGACGACTAACCTTCTTTGTATATTTTAAGGAAGAAGTACGTGAAGACCGATGGTGTCAAGGAATTATATTTGTAGACCCTCATGCACCAAATTTGCATCAGCTAAGGCTTCTTTTGTAAATCTTAAAAAAAGGAAAAAAATTCATCATAAACACCCATTGGCTTTCAACCTCTACCTTACTTCCCATCAACAACCTACAAATCACCAATAGTTCTAATATCATTTAACATATTTCCTTCAGTTCTAGAAAAATTATAGATAATTATTTCAAATTAAAGAAATCAGTCCTCCAAAGTGACCTTAATAATTTATTTTCATGATCGTGAATGGAAGCATATATGATACCTTTCTTTTGTTGAAATACCAAAAGAAAATCAAATGGTATGTTAATGATAATTAGAAATACAAAAAAATATTTCTATATAGAATACTGAACATATATCAATATGGCGTTTCAATGATAATTGTTATCAAAAAAATATTTTTAACTTGAATATAAAGATATAATTCCAAGATTAAAATCTCAATCGAAAACCTTCATCTAAGGTTCCAAAATAGGATAAGCATGGTGCTTACACATGCTACTAAGCATATAAAAAAAATCTTGATGTGACGTTTGATAGTTTTAGAATAAATAGTTTTATTTCTTTTAGCCCACGAAGCATAGCTCAAATGGTAACGAATTTCACTATAAACGTGTGCTTTGAGTTCGATCCACGACAGGTACATGAGTAATTCTGCATTGTTAAGGGAGGATCAGTTTGTGGGTGATTATCCAGAGTCTAGACACTTTTGAGGTGGAGTACCAAGGGAGGACCTGCTTGTTGGTGGTTATTCAGAGTCTGAACCTCAAAACTGATCGATGCATATCCCAAATTTACCTTCTCTGTTAGACGATGGGCTAGCCAAACGAGAACGCGTAAGATGCTTCATTTTCTTTAGAATAAATTTGGTTTGGTCCACAGATTGTTCGCACCATTCAAACCCGCAAAAACCGCTTAAACCACAATCCATTTAACGAACTAAAACACTACTATATATTTATTCAAACAACATTATTTTTTTCCCATACAAACAAGAACCCAAAAAACCAAAAACAAAACCCAAAAAATACAAAAAAAAAATTCAGTTTCAAGAGAGGTAAGGGGATCTTGATAGTTGTGGAGAGAAGGTAAAAATGGGGTCCAATGGGGAGAAGAGAGAAGATGAAGGAGTTTTGATGGCTAATGACTTCTTCTGGTCTTATACAGATGAGCCTCATGCTTCTCGCAGAAAGCAAATCCTCTCTGAACATCCCCAAATCAAACAGCTTTATGGCCCTGACCCCTTTGCTTCTTTGAAGGTATACCATTGTATCTTTTTTTTTATCGGGGAGGGGGAAATCTACACTATAACGGGGGCAGAGGCATCGGTTTTTCACCATTGTATCATAATGCACAATGGATCTGTAAAATGGGATTTGTTTGATATTTGATTCTTGATTTTTGGTGAATTTTGTTGTGTTGGTGTGCTATTATAAATGTTGTTATCTTTAACTTGTTAAGAGTCGGGTGGTCCGTTTTAAAATCAATTGGATGTATATGGATAATGTACGATACCAACTCGTATGATTTGACATATCCAATGTGGGATACTCCTTCGATACAAGTGTTGTTTAGGGTTATAGATGTTGTTTATTTGGTGGATTTAGGACAATGTGGTTCCTAAAAAGTCGAGTCTTTTGAACTTTTGTTGCTCTTCGATTGATTTTAGATGTGAATTGGCTTACATTGTATCGGATTGTTGAGTCTTGATTAATATGTGTTATTTGGTATGGTGCTGAAGTATGTCAATTATTGTTTATCTATGACAATGGAGTTATTAAAAAAGTAAATCTTTTGATGTTAATTGCCCTTCAATTGATTTTAGATGCCAATAGCTGATGAGTTTTTGTTTCATTGACGATTTTCTTACTATTGATATAATTTGTGGAAGATAATTTTAAATGTGTCAAGTATTGTATTGTCGAATTTTATTATATAGTATGATGTTATCAATGTTGTTAAGTTCAAGTATTGTTCATATACCTTAATAAATTGTCTTTTTTTGGTGGATCCGCGACAATGGGGTCTGAAAACCGGAATCTGTTGAATGTTTATTGCAGTTCAATTGGTTTTAGATGTGGATTGGCTGAAAATTTATGTTGCCTTGACCTTTTCCTGATTATTCATAAAATGTATGGCAGATAACTTTTTGTTTATTTGATTGTTATTGTCTGGTATACAATCAATAGTGTAACATCGGCAGTCCGAATAAGGATTTTTCTTGTGAATTAGCTGAACATCTTATGTGGCTTTAGTAGTTCACTTTTAGTGGTCTAGGTGGTACTAATATATACGCTCATAAATTGTTGTTTTTCAGATTGCTGCAGTTGTATTGACACAGCTCTGGGCCGCTACCTTCCTCCACGATTCAGGCTGGCTGAAGATTTTATTGGTTGCTTATTTTTTTGGATCATTCCTCAACCACAATCTCTTCTTGGCCATTCATGAGTTAAGTCACAACCTTGCCTTCTCTAAACCAAATCATAACAAATGGCTCGGGATTTTCGCCAACCTTCCAATCGGTGTGCCCATGTCTGTTACCTTCCAGAAGTACCACCTTGAGCACCATCGGTTTCAGGGCGTTGATGGAATTGATATGGACATTCCAAGCCAAGCTGAAGCTCACATAGTCACGAATATCTTTGCAAAAACTGTATGGGTTTTACTTCAACTCTTTTTTTATGCTCTTAGGCCCCTCTTCCTCAAGCCAAAACCACCTGGTATGTGGGAATTCATCAACTTCTCTGTCCAACTATCGCTTGATGCTTTTTTGGTATACTTTTATGGCTGGAAATCTTTGGCATATTTGTTACTGTCCACATTTGTTGGGGGAGGATTGCACCCAATGGCTGGTCACTTCATCTCGGAACATTATATTTTCAACGCAGAGCAAGAGACATTTTCTTACTATGGTCCTTTGAATCTCTTGGCCTGGAGTGTAGGATACCACAACGAGCATCATGATTTCCCTAGAATTCCTGGCAACAAGCTTCACAAAGTGAAGGAGATTGCACCCGAATATTACAGTAGCCTAGAATCATACAAATCTTGGAGCCAGGTCATATATATGTACCTAACGGACCCAACTGTTGGACCTTACAGCAGGATGAAGAGAAAGTTGTCAGCAAAGGACAATTAGAAATTCAAGTATGAATTGCCTTGTTGTACTCTGTCATTTTTCTCCGAATTCTTTCTCTGTTCTGCAATATATGCATGGAAGTGAGTCGAGTATCAGTTTTGTATTTTGGAAACTGTTGTGTTCAAATCGACTTCATAGCAAATTTCATTCATTGTTTAGAATTTAGTACAAACGGCTATGAAATTTAAGGTTTCATTATGTGTCATGCAGTTCTACAGTGTTCGACTATATAATCACTGAATTCATCGTTTAGAAATTAGTACATCCTGCCATGAAATGCAATGTTTCATTAGATATCGTCTATCGTTCTAGTTCCATACACCTGCCTGATTCTTTATACAGTAACCATAGAAGCCACACGAGCAGATATTTCCTCAGCTTAACACTATTCTTGGCCAGTTCTGTTAGCTTTTGTTCACGGAAAATAAATTTGCCCTGGGATCTTGTTATCAGACAGCGGCGTAACTAGGGGGGGACGAGGGGGGGCGCTCGCCCCCCTAGGTTTTTCGGTATCATTTATTTTATATACGATTTTTTTGAATTTTCGTGATATATATAATAAAAAATATTAACAAACCAAGTGTAAGTGTAGCTTAGTTGGTTAGTTTCTTCCTCTAAAAGGTAGAGGTCATGAGTTCAAGCTTTGTTAGCTTCATTTTTTTAACAATTTTTCGGTACTTTGAACTCTTTTTTATTTATTTTCGCCCCCCTAATTTTTTCCCACAAAATTGGCCCCTCCTTGATTTTCATCCTGGTTTCGCCCCTGTTATCAGAGATGGAAGATAGAAACATAATTGATGTCGCATTTTCATCCTGTTCCACTATCTTGCTCATTTTGTTCTGGCATGCTTAGGCGCATTCGAGACTTCAATATGACCAAGACAAAAGAATTACATACGTTTTAATTTCTCAGTATGAAAATTACTAAAGTTATGGAAATTTGTTTACTGTGACATGAGTTTGTCTTATTACATTCGAAATATACGATGAGTAAGTAGACATTAACGGCTACCTAGTTACTAGGGGAAGATGGCATCGCGTCCTCCTTATTACTTGGGGTTTTGAGATCATTATTATCATGAGTGGGATATGTGACAAATTTATTGGGACAAGGAGCACCAGACAGGCAACTTGCTGGTTTGCAACTGAAAGGCTCGGTGACTCTTACAGGGACGCCTGGGCTAAATGGTGGAATCAATCCAATGCTACCCCCGCCACCAAAACTAATTTGGCCTCCTCGACCGAATCCTGGCGTTCCCCCGGAACCCCATCCACCACCTTGCCCAAATCCAGGCGCACCCCCGGAGCCCCAACCACCACCTTGACCATAACTCGGTGTCCCCCCTGAGCTCGATCCCCATCCACTACCTTGACCATAACCTGGTGACCCGCCTGAGCTGGATCCCCAACCACTACCTTGACCATAACCTGGTGTTCCGCCTGAGCCTGATCCCCAACCGCCACCTTGACCTCCGGGTGCCCCGCCCGAGCCTGATCCCCAACCGCCACCTTGACCTCCGGGTGCCCCGCCCGAGCCTGATCCCCAGCCGCCACCTTGACCTCCGGGTGCCCCGCCCGAGCCTGATCCCCAGCCGCCACCTTGACCTCCGGGTGCCCCGCCCGAGCCTGATCCCCAGCCGCCACCTTGACCTCCGGGTGCCCCGCCCGAGCCTGATCCCCAGCCACCACCTTGACCTCCCGGTGCCCCGCCCGAGCCTGATCCCCAGCCACCACCTTGACCTCCCGGTGCCCCGCCCGAGCCTGATCCCCAGCCACCACCTTGACCTCCCGGTGCCCCGCCCGAGCCTGATCCCCAGCCACCACCTTGACCTCCCAGTGCCCCGCCCGAGCCTGACCCCCAACCACCACCTTGAACTCCAGGTGCCCCGCCCGCCCCTGATCCAGAACCGTATCCTGGTGTCCCACCTGAGCTTGATCCCCAACCACCACCTTGACCATATCGTGGTGCCCAACCGGAACCCCATCCTCCTCCTTTTCCTCCGCCACTTACGGTTCCACTATCACTTCCTTTCCCCCCTCCTCCACCACCAATACCGCCGCCCCCACCTCCAAAGCCCCAAATACCTCTTTTCCCCCCTCCTAGACCGCCCCAACCGACATGACCATAGCCACTACCTCCACCAATACCGCTATGGTAAATATTCGAATCCTCTAGCACACGAGCAGTGCGTTTTGGTTCCCTGTTCTCCGAGACGTGATCTTCAGGCTTGGCATCATCATGAGCAGAAGAGAATGCAATGCTCAATATCAATAGAGCCACCACCATCACTATGCAGTTGCTTGTTGCCATTTCAGCTATCAAACTTTTTATGAATCTGAATAAAATAGCATATGAAGCTTCAATATATAGGCAAAAAGGTTTAAGCAAACATACAAAGGTAAATGTAGACGAAACAACAGTTTGTTGCTGAAAACATTGAGAAAGTAAGCACCAGCAAGAAGGCATGCACCTTGAAACAATGAAACCAATGAAAAAAAAAATAACAAACGGCTAGACTCCTCAGTCCTCTCCTGGTTATATGTCAATTTGTTAGTACATACTTTTGGACATGCTCAAGATGTTGGTCACACTATGATTTCATACAAATGTTGAAGAAAAATAGAATAATCAAATTTAATAAACATGAAAAATCTTTTTCAATGGGAGCTATGGAGTACATACATCATACATGCACATATATATAGGACGCAAGGGTGGATCGTCTAGCTCGTCTGTAGTGGTAGTTTGAAATAGACATAATTTATTTAACGTTAAAACTAACAATACAGACAGTGAAAATTTTATTTCAAGTTCTAGAGAACTAAATTATCTTAATTCTACATACGTTGCCCTGTAGATTTTTTGGTCTTCCGAGCAAACGAAGATAATAAGGAGCCTCAATCCAAGTCAAAAAGTTTAAAGAATTTCATGTTTCACAAAATAAAGATAAGTATGTAATTAAATTATAATTTTTTGTTGCATAAAAATTAATTCAATATAATATTGTAAAATCAATGTTATATTCTTCAAGAAATGATTGCATTTTAAGTTTAAAAAATTATTTAAACCGAAAAGGAAAGACATAAAATTTATATTTCAAAAAATTATGATTATACATGTATGGACCAACAAAGGAAAATATGACTCTTACATGAAAGTGGATAAACTTATCAATTGAACTACAATAATTTTTTGTGATTCAATTGAACCACCATGAATAACAAGAACTCCGCCACTGATAGTAGTTTAATTAATTCCACCTAGTTTCATAAATGTTCAAATATTTAATCGATTAAATTAAATGTCATGTATGTGCATTATTATCATCGGTTTATGATTTGAACTAATGTATTTCGTTGAACGTAAAATACACAAATTATATGTTAGTTATGTTGGATGAAATGACTGAATCAGCCCCCAGATTTTTGGGGTTAAGCTATAATACATATGGTTCATGTGACATGAGTAAACATACGCTACAAGACTTGATATCATTTTAGATATTTGATATTCACACTTAAATTGCTATTCACACTTAAATTTAACGATGTTAACGGAATGGAGACCAAATTGCACCAATATACACACTTTCAAGGACCATTTCCGCAACAGTGCCACTTTCGGGAACCAAAGTGCACCAGACCTCCACTTACTGGGACCATTCCGACAATTAACTAGCACTTCAAGTGCCTTTTATAGTAATGATTCTTGAGAACGTGTATAAGTGTTGCGGGTCAAGTCCGGATCGTATCAAGTATTGTGATGATATAGTAGAATATCGTTTCCACGAAATTCCAATCTAATAAGTACCACCTCTGTTCTTTATCCTTAATTTAACTACAACTAATGAGTGATTAATTAATCTAAAGTACTTAGCTAAATTAATTTGGAACTAAAACGATGAGACTAAATAATACAAATTACTGGATTTTACATAATATGAAAAAAATGGCTAGGAAACAAAGTTGGATAATCAAACCTAATTAACAGTGAAGTAAATTATTAGTTCATAGCAAAAGTATATGCACACAACTAATATCATTTCTTAGTTAACTAATAGTTAAGTCTTCTAAAAAGTTTACTATGTCTCTATGATAACTTAAAATAGGAGGCTGTGTTATTACAAATGCTCACAAGATTGCACATGTCAATACTCGAAAGCTGGGGCGGACCTAGGATTTTATAGTATAAAATTGAAAATTTTAATTGGGTATTCATTTTAGAGAAAATAGAAGTAAACCGAAGCAAAAAAGACATGTACAAGGGGAGATTTGAACCTGAGACTTGTTATAAATTAACCAAAGACTTAATCATTTGAGCTATTTATCTAGATGTAGGCTATTCACGTGAATATTGCTACTATATAGTAGGTCCGTCCGTCCTTGCCAATAAGTCTATGGTAACTGAAATATGTGTCCTAATTATTAGTTCTTAGATGGTTATGCTTCTCTAGTCTTAAGTCAATTATACGAACAATTTAATATTGATATCAAGATATTAAAAGTAATTAAGCACAATAATAAGAATTATGAACGTGAAAAGTAAATTAACTCCAACGTAATTCCAGTTTTTAAATCCAACTACATCATGATCTGAGCCAAAAATAAAATTAGTTCATGCCACAGAATAAAAATAAATGCATAAATTCAACGGAAATCATCCTAATAATAATAAACTGATAATTTAAATAATTCAAACCAAACATAAGATAAGGTAGCAACGTTGTGTCGTCATCTTCCCATAATAAAAAGCTTGTCTTGACTTCTCAACCTTTAACGTCGTAATTTTGATAAAAAGAATGAGCTCCTCTCTTTTTCTCCAGGATTAGAATTAGAAATCAACATGTCCTTAGAAAATGTATGACTTATGTTCTTCTTTTTTTGATAATTTAATGTAATATAACAATTTATACATAATAAAATAAATTTAAACGATTGAAAGATACTCCAACATATGAAGTGTTACAAAAACATATATAATAAACCTAAATTTACACTGAAACCAAGTAGACGACGCGACATCTAAAATTTGGGAAAAATCTTCTATTAATGATCAAGGATGTAAGTCTCATGTGGATCCAAAAATTCCAAACATGACTCATAACAACAAATATTAATTCATGTTTAAAATCATTTTATTTCCTTGCATAAATATAAAGGAGAAATAGAATATGATGAATCAGGGGACAAATGGATGTAGTATGTTGACATGAGTAGAAGAGATACTCAAGGTTCTCTTGGTCAATATCATTAGTGGGTATGTTTTCATTGTCGATTGTGGATCGACTACATAAGGTATTAAGTAACCAAATGGAGGGAGGATTTTGACATGAGCAGAAGAGAAGCTCAAGACTCTCTTGGTCAACGCCAGAGGTGCATATTTTTACAATGTCGTTATCTATTCGACTAAATACAATAAGAAGATGATCAATCAAATTTTTTATTCCTAATTTATATGAATCAAAGACACAAGAACGATTATAGTATGAATTAATATTTGGAGTATAACGAAAAGAACGGAAAAGGGTACCAGATTTATGATGATCCCGTGAAACATCTTTTGTTCTTTGACATGGTTGAATCATTCTTCAATGCCAAATCTATGACTTCTCTTTTTCTCTTTTTTTTATAAGTCTATGAACTTCTCTTTGGATTAGCTTTCTCTAGATGAAATTTTCTCCGACTTTGGGTCGGACCACTTCTTTTTAGAACACAAGTCATCTATTTTTTCATGAAGTGTTCAAATATCATTTTATTTACTTTAATCAACAATTGCCTATAAATAAAAAAGGATAAAAATTGTGCAAATTATATCTCATTAAAGTAACAATAATCGAAATGAATGTCCAATTCAACTCTCAAAATACGATACAATTAACATTTATCACACTCCTACACTTAAGCTCTTGCTTGTCCTCAAGCAAATAACATAGAAAAAAAGACAAATTAGACACACCGTCCATAGATTTTTGAGGCTTAGTGCGAAAACTGAATAATGGGCTCCTC
Organism: Echium plantagineum; assembly: GCA_003412495.2. Lineage (NCBI taxonomy): Eukaryota > Viridiplantae > Streptophyta > Magnoliopsida > Boraginales > Boraginaceae > Echium > Echium plantagineum. Next base: position 24,158,854 of record CM016565.1, read on the forward strand.
AATATATATAATAAAATTTAAATTTTTGAAAGCTCATTTTGTAAGCTAAATTTTGATTTAATTGATCACTAGCTATATAAACACTTTTCAAAAGAATTTTTTAAGAACTCCTTTTTGCGATACAACCAATTTATATTCATGTTCTTTTTTCTTTTATCGTTTCCGGATAAATATTTATGAGGCAACATATTTTAAAATAGACAATCGATCACTCATGTTTCATAACGTTCACGATTCAATCATTTATGTTTTATTTTGACCTTTTTGATCACTCATGTTTTAATATCATGTCTCAGTTGGTTTATGGATTGACTTTTTCGTCAAACTCAATTTTTAGCCAAACTGATCCTTAATGCGGAGGGGTAAAGTAGACAATTAACATAAAGTCATTTTTTACTAATTTAAATCTAAAACTCATGCTTAATTCGGAGGGTAATATACTCAAAGTGTTCCACAAACACCATAACAATGGCATGGCTGAAAGGATATGAACAAAACCATCTTTCAAAAGGTGGGGTGTTTGTTGTCTCAGGCAAACCTGCCTAGGCAATTTGGGGGTGGGGAGGCATGGTTTCATGCATGTTCTTAAGTATGATAGAACCAAACTGCACAACAAATTAAAGTAGTGCATATTGAAGGGGTTTAGAACATATTTTAACGGACATTATGACGTTTATTTTTTTCTAAATCTAGATCTTACGATATAATATTAGCAATAATCTAATGGGGTTTAGTGTTTTGTACCATATTAATAATGCAATGGAATATCTGATCTCCTCCTTAGTACATGAATTTCAGTATCTCTAAGATGTAATGCATACCAACGATAAGCTTCAAATCAATTGGTCGATACATTATAACGTTATATGTGTGTTTGCTTGAGAAAATTAGGAAGAAAAATGAATGCAATTTATTTTGTCTAAAATGAATACAAAACATAATGGTGTTTAAATGATGAACGTAATGGTGGAATTCAAATCTATCATTATTGGTAATTGATATACTTAATTATTGTGTGGGATTTTATCGTGATAAAATCGCCCCTCATAATATTACTCTCCCGACAATGGCACCCGTCCCGGTTGTTCTAAATAATAATTTTATTACTATTATTATTATTATTATATATTCGGTTCGTTGTTTGTGTATGATCTTTTGGGCTTGATCAATAGTAATAATGTACCATAATATTTAACCGAATATTATTATTACATAAACCATGAGCGCCTGGTAACCATCATAACTCCCAATATTAATTAATGATCCCTTTTAATATATTAAATGTCAACTACTTTAATATATTATTCTTTTGAACTTAATATCTTAAATGTACTAATCTTTTGAGCAATCTAATTATTTAACGTGAAAAGATTGGGTGCATCAATACTTCCATGCATCAGGTTCATCAAGGGGGTTTGGGCATAATATCTTATAAATTAAGAGTCACGATGTAATTATTTATATAATTAAGGGTCACGCTACAATTATCTATATATTTATGGGTCAATTTATAAATCACATATATATTTACTATTTTTATTTTGGATTGATGAATATGTTGTACTGTACCATTATTATAGTATAATTTGGGTACAAGTTATGTTGATATTATTTCTTGTACCAATGATGAAGTTTCAAGTGGGTACAGTACCCACGTGAAACCTTTAAATGGGTACATGATGCATGGAATTATTGATGCACCGAAACCGGACTCTTGTTTAACGGGCATACTTTATGAGATCAAAATGATCTCATATTTCCAACAATCCCACTTGCCATTAGACGATTAGTTGTACTAATGCTTCGTTACATTTAGCAATTCATTGTACATACGATTCCTTCATGACCAAATTTGTAACAATCAAGCTATTTTAAGATGAGTATATTACTAAGAATCTCCATTTGACAAGGTCAAAGCATATTACTCATGTAAGGTGAAATCCTAACTTATATTACTAAGAATCTCCATTTAACATAAGTTTTGTGAGAATGTACTTAGGACACAAATATACTTTCTTCTAAGTTCTCATGGCGGTCAGCAAGTCCAATAATAAGTTTTGAAATTGGGTCAGCAACATATACCCATGTGATTGACTAGAGTACGTCTTACTCCCTTTTGATCGTTGCGGCTGGCACTTTGTACAAACACAGTCTTATCTAAAATAAGGAGCTTTCCATTATTGACATATGATTTCCGATTCTTTCCACTTTGGCTCATATCACATCTTCAATCAAATCCTTTCCTAAATCAGTCGAAGTAATCTCGACATCTTGTACTCTAAGAAATATATTCTCTCTTTAATTAATCGATTGTTTCCATATCCATAAATATTGCATCATTAATTGTGATATTTTCAACTTCTTGAAGCAGGTACAGATTGAATATGCCATCTGGTTTAACACTTGTACTCGTAATGAAAAACTTCAGCCAATTCACTGCACTAACAAAGATAATCCACAATTCATACTATAATAAAACAGAAGAAAGAAATTTACGGAAAACAAAAAGACAAAAGGATTTATCCTAATCCACCTTAATGTGAGAGCTAATCCAACCTGCTGCAGCTTCTACTAATAAACTTAGCATGAATTGCTTACAAGGACTCCAAGATTCTATTCCACTATCTTTGAATTAGATGTTTTTTCTTATACAATGAAAAAAACGTAATTACAAGTCTCACAAATCTCTCAAGACTCTTATTATGATTCTAATATTTGAGCGCACTACAACAATGAACATAAAGACTCTGTTTATAGACTTACAAAAGAATCTCGGTCTAAACCTAGAAGTAATAGGAGAAATCGGCTTAGAGCATTCCCAACAGCTTTCTCAAATTGCTCCCTATGTCAAATATAGAATAGTAAAGGTGTTAATTCTTCTAAAAGACCACCGCAGCAGATGCCCTAAATCTATTAGGCCCCACAATCGTTTTTCCCACCAACTTTCGCCTGGTGTATTGATAGGCTTGGTGTAAAATTTATATGCTCTTGTCGTTCTTGTTTGTTGAAGGCAAAAGTTGTTCTTATATTATAATTGTAAATTTTATTGGTAAACTATATACTAGTTGAGTATATGATAGGGTATTAGGATTTTTAAGTATTTATTTATTCAACTACTTTAGCTTTGAAAAAGAAGTATCATATTTATAAATACAAAATTAAAGTTATTGGATTATTTTAGTAAAATATACTCAGTTCATTTTTTACTTTTTATTCATAGTTGTTAAAATATTTCTTTGTAGCAATATATCTTTTATTTTTTAATTGAAGTTTATGATATAAGGAAAAATATAGGGAATCTGGTTTTGTATCTAATGTTAAAAGTAATTTGTAAATTTGATAAAGTGATATGAGGAGTTAATTTTAGGGAAATTTTTTAAGGAATCTGCTGCCAATGCTCTTAGATGCCCCAAAAACGCCTAATTCAACCAAACTTCCGTGTGCCATCAAATGATGGGTTGGGACTTCCTGCATATTGAAAATCCACATCACTCATACCGCAAACATCCATGATCTTTTCATATTGGAAATGTAGAAATGCAATTATTTGGAACTGTATCAATAGTTGGTTGCTAATTTCAAGAGAAAAAATAATCAAAAAGTTTAGTGAGAATATAGAAGTACAATGTTATAACGACAACTATTGTAGGTCACAAAAAGTGCCACGACTTCAACTAAAAAAGAACAGAGGCAGTATTATATAAATTATATTATATTTACTAAAATATAATAAGAATTTGTATTAAGTCGATAATAACTTAAAAGTTCAACATTTTAAAAGAATCAAGTGATTTATTAGTAAACGAGACTTCATGGTACACAATACCTAAAAAGTTCATTATTGATATACACATGATCTTGACTACGTTTTCTAAGATACATGATCACCGATTCTTCGATATGCTTATTATAATGCACAACTATATAATATGTGATGTACATGCTTTGGATTCCATTTATCTATAATTATTAGTAAACTTATTGGACGTAAGAATTGATTTTGAGGATTAAGCCAATAATTTCACCCAATGGATGAAGTGGTAGAATGAAAAGAGGCTAAACGATATTGCTTATGGTATATGGTTATTGCATTGATGAAATTATAATATTGTATCCAAAATATATATACAATAAATAAACAAATGTAACATCTTTAGATAATTTAAATACTCTGTAAATCATCACCACCTTTATATTGATCGGAAACCACTAAACACTCTGACGTGCACAGTCCCTAACCCCGCAACGACGTGGTAGGCAGGGAAGGGAATAATATATGCAAATAACCAAAATTTCAATGCAACTACAAATTTTTCCCCGCATCAACTTTCCTGTGTCTTCTTGATTTCTTGTATCCCCCACGTCTTCCAGGTGACTTCTTGGTCGGAGTATCACTAACAATTTCGGTTGAAGAATTGGTTATCTTCACAGTATCATCTGGCAGACGTTGAATGCCAACTGTCGTAGCAAGATGTGAGAGAGGCGGCGGAGGAGCAGCCCAATTCGCAAGAACATCTCTATGGTAACCCTGCAAGAATTAGGAAACATGTGACGTTTTCATATCAAAAGAGAGTTGGCAAAACAAATTGGTGCATATTCGTTTCAAACCATTACTATTGGAACAAAGGAATCAAGAGTGGAGACTCAATCCTTTACCTATACCCCATTTAAGTGATTGGCTTTAAATCTTTAGGAAATAGGCCGAAGTGAGCTTGAATAAATTTACATTATCACCACGAAGAGGCTAAAACGATAGTATCTAACATGAGTGAAGGGAGAACACTATCTCAACTAGAAGTTAGCATTAAATAGTAAAATTACCTGAACCACAAAGTTGCGCCTTTCACAGTCCAAGAACATATTAAGAGTCCAATTTGTCTTTGATTGTATTTTGTCCCTAACAGTGGAAAAGCTAATCTGGTCCCTAGAAGTAAAGCGGTCCACTTCATTGTACCAAAGACAAGTAAAGAGGTTGGTAATGGGAATGTGTTCCTTTATTATTACACATCCTTCAGGGACATCTGTGAAACCGCAGTATCGGGCCAATAAGAAAAACATTCAGAGTTACATAAACATAAGAACTGGAAAACCAATAGAGAAAGATGGACCAGAACATACCACTTGTAATGGGGAGTTTAGCAACTGAATAGGGTGTTAAACCCTCCTTCTTGTAAAATTCAATCTGAAAGTCAATGGAAGCATTCTCATATTTCCCAGCAGCTTTATTTGCTTCAGCTTCCACGAACACATCAAACCGCCTATAGTGCCTAGATATAGCAAAACTGGCATTCTTCCTCCACAAGAACCTGAAAGAATGGATATGGAAATATCCAGCTTGAGAAAAGCTATAAAGCAAGATATTATGGTAGATGATATTATGATCATCTAACAGGGGTAGCATATCTAGAATATAAAGGGTAGGCACGTCTAGAATATTAGTTACCATAACATCAATGTCTAGTGATGTGTTGAAAAGCTTAAGAGCCCAAAATCTTTCAGAATGATAAGACTAAAAAGCGATATGCGTTTTATCTGCATTATATCAGACGACTGCAATACTCAATATGCGATACCATACTAACAGTTCTCTTGTCGGACGTCTTTGTATAAGCTATTCAGTACATACCTTTCAAGAATTAAATATGGATCCACAGCAAGCTCAAGTTTCCCATCAATCCACAAAGAGTATCTCACATTAGGGAAAAGTCTGTGCAATAGGAGCTTTGGGATCTGCCAAGACAAGGGATGTACAAACCGTTAGCAATTAATTCGCTCATCTGTCAATTAGGATTTAGGAACAGCCACTGTGTCATCACAGACCTAAGGATGGGTACTATCCGACCCCCTTATTACCTCTAGGCGGGGGCTTTTCAGAGGCAATAGTGCATGTTGATTCAAGAGCCAGACAATATAAAGTATTTTGACTACAGAAGACACCAAAATTTGCTAACAGAAATGCATTCAGAATATAAATAAATAAATGAACTCAGTGTGCACACAACAAGGCACCATGATATCAGAAATTCACAAACCAGCAGATTTCAGAAAATTAAAACAAGACATGTTCAGACTTGAAAAACTCCAAAATGTTTTTGTTTTTGGCATGGAAGTTCACAATTGAGTAGCACACCATGCTCTGTAGATTCAAGTAATAAATCCATTAAACTCCAAAATCAATTGCCTCCTATATAACACTTCAACTAAAACACTAATGATTCATCAACCAAGGTACTTGTTTGAAAGCATAAGTCATATTATCATACTTTGGATTCCTAAAAGATGTATTAAGTTTTGTGGTAGTATACTGTATAAGAGATTATGTATATCCTAAAATCTATTTAATCATGTCACAGATAAATGTTAATAACACTGAAACACAACATAAACGAATAAATAAAGAATAATATAATTAACAAATTATGCCTTGCAAATAAGATGCAGTATATGATCGTCTCCACAAGCATGTTGATAACAAATAAAGAAGGTAACCATCTAAGACGGTAAAATCTGAAGTACCTTCCCATTGCGTCTGGGATCGGTGTATGGAAGGTTATGAACTACTACAGTTCTCCATATACCCACCCTCTTGCTGCTATCGAACTGACTAGAATTTCTTAGGAATGCCTCTGTTTCTTCATCAACAAACATGTAGAAGCAGGCATTTTTCTTTGCATATTCACTGATATGTTTTGGGTGACGTATTAAGTCGAAGGCACCTGAATGTAAAAGTTTCCAACTGTGTAAGTAAGATAATGTACAAAGTAGGGTCCAGAAATGGATTTACATAAGAATGTTTCTACCAAATACTGCTGAAGCAACTACAACTCCTTGGCAACTCTCCATGTCAATAAGGTCAGATTCATCAATGTCAAAACCGGTGTGTAGTCCTGGCTTAACTCCCTTGACAAATCTAGTGTATCAGAAGAACGTAAATATATGTGTTATTCCAAAATGACCTTAAACAATGAATTGTTAAGTAGAGCTGAAGTTTCAAGATCACAGAAAAGGGCATCATACCCACAATGCACTTCCATGGACTCTCTAATGTTATACGAATCACTCCTCTGACTCAATGTAGGATATCCACCAAATTCTGAGCCTCCAAACTCACTCTTTGTTAGGTTTTCTTCATGTACATATGACAGGTTCTTGATTATGGGAGAATATGATGACGCATTGGGCATCAATGAAATAGCTTGTTCCAGAGGAAGGTAACAGACTGGACATGCTGAATTAAAAAAAACCCGACATTCAAAGAAATAGATGAGCCATGGAGCAACTGTAGGTTAACATTTATCCAATATTAAAAACCTCGTGCTTTTTAACTTACGACGTGGTCCAGTCCTCTTAGGATCTGCTGGTGGGGGTGGCAGTGTGAAACCTTCACATGGATTCCCAGGAGGAAGAGTGTACCCAGTAAAATATACAGGTTGAGGAGGAAGATGCACAACAGTTAAGTTCGGTAACATGTTAACTGGCATATCAGAGACAATATTGCTATGTAATTCACCCGATTCTGGTAAGAAGTCTTGACTATGTATTGTGGCATTTATACTAATGCCTAGCATATTAGATCCTTGTGTATCTTCACCTGCATAGAAGTAAATCATTATTACCTTGTGAGGGATTTACAGTAAATACGCAAGAGCATGATGATCTTATTACCATCTCATGAAGGCAGTTAGCTTTAGAGTAGAATCTCACGTATCATAAAACATGTGTGATATATTAGGCAGGAAATGCTACCAGTTCCTACTGAAATTACCCACTATGATTGGCATCCATATCGACACTCCAACTCAGTAACTGGTGCTAAAAATATCTCACAGAGGATTCCATCATGATCTGCTTATAAATGTACGAAGGGATGTCGAAGAAACATGCAACTCACTAATACAATTATAAATGCCCCTGACTGGAATTTATCTCTAGAATTTTCTTAATCGAGAAGAACCATTTGCCTTATAAAACTAGCAGAAAATGCCTTCACCAAATCAGATAGATTAAAAATCGAATAATTAATGATGTCTTCGACATTTATAATTCTAGTCTGCCAGTGTGTAAGATTAGAAAGATGAAAATGATGCAGTAAAGTATACCTTTGCCAACGTATAATACCCCCATGAAAACTGCTGCAGAGACGACACACAAGAGAAGCATCCCAACCTTTTTCCTTGGTGCAAATTTGCAAATCAAGTGAAATAATGTATCCTTGTCTTTAAACATCTTCGGCGGTTTCCTTGTCGGAGGTGTTGTTTGTAGCTGAAATGGACTGTTCTGGTATAGATGTTGCTGCAATGACCCATAACTTCCCGAAGTTCGAAGACCCAATGACCCTGTAGTCATTGCTGTCCCCTTAATCCTCTAAATTCTCCTCTCATCTCCCCCCTCCTCTCATGAACCCTCACCTATATTCCCCCCTCTTTTAACAACAAAAAGTGCAACCTCTAAAATCTCTTTTTTAAATACTTCCTTTTTTCCCTCTTTTCAATATTTCCACTCAACTCACCAATCTCGAAACGAAAGCTATATGATCTTTCCACAGATAACTAACCAATCACCAAAATGGAAGAAAAATAATTGAACTCCAAAAATCAAACTTCCACTTCCTTCCCCTATTGCAATCAATTACCACCTGCCAAACAATTCATACCAATCAATAATTTAAATCCAATAATGCATACCCTTATCACTAAATCGAATTAAAAACTCCAAATTTAGCACAACCAATCACTATTCTGCAAACCCTTTTCAAGAAAACGACCCAAACAAAAGTAAATGGTTACTTTTCAAGAAAAGGGATAAAAAAGTAGCCATCTTTGCAAAAAATAGAAATCAAATGAAATGGAACACTAATAATCTAGAGCAAAGTTTAAATAACAACCAAAATGATTTTTTTTTAAATCAAAGAAGTATAATCAATATAGATACTTACACTTCAACGAGCAAACAATCAACACCCAAGTAAGCTCTGAAACCTTTTGATACACAAAACAGATCAATGAAACTAGAGGGGGTTGGGGGTGGGGTGGGGTAGGGGGGGTAGGGGTATGTGTTCCTATTGGTGTTTTGGGTTTCTCAGGAATCTGAAAAATCAAATCTCAGATCACAGTTGGCGGAGGGGTGTCTGTAGTCACTCTGGAATTTTCTGCATTTATTTTCGTGTCAATTATTGGGACTGATTATTTAATAAGTATGACAAATTTGTTAAGCATTTATAGTCTTCTTAACAAGATTACAACAAAAATGATGTTAATAGTATACGTGATTGTATGTTATAAATATGATGAACAAGTTCGTATATTTGAGTTGTGAATAAATATTTAGGTAGTTTTTTTTTGTCAAGTGATGGTATTATTTAAACATTTTAATTATATTTGACGTGCAAATTAATATATAACTTGTGTTAAGCTATTTTCAAAAAATGATGAGGGTGAAATATATTTGTGATTGTCATGAATAATTATTGTACGTTATAAAAGATTGATAGTTTTCAATTACTTATGGTTCCTATAATTAGTAGAATATGAGGCTTCAAACCCATCAAAATCTAAACTATATATAAAAATATCCATATCAGGTAGTATTTGAAAATACAAATATATGCCACGTAAAATTATATTATTCCTTTAATACATCATCATTTGAAATTACTACTAAATATTTGTAAATATATAATTAAAATAGATGTGTTAACATTATTTTAATAATTATTTTATAATATGAGTTTATTAATATAATGAATATTGTTTTATTCTCATTATCATTTTGTAAATTAGCGATGAGAGAGTTTCGAACACAGGACCTTTTGATCATTAGCCAGAGCCTTTTCTACTAGGCTATTCGATTAACTCTTATATTCAATTACCTTTAGACTCCAAGCAGTAGGTATTTCAAACAAGATCTCAATTTTCTGTTTTCTTCAAAATATCAATATGTAGCCACCAAATATATTTATATAGCTTTTTACAAATGAATTGGACAAAATTTTATTAGTCAAATAAACTAAATCTAACCTCTATTTATTAATCTTAAGAAATAAAAATATTGTTAGTCAAATCCTGAATTATTGAAAACTTAATACAAAAAAAAAATGATCAAAGCAAAATGGCAACATTCAAATCCTATGTTCTACCATTTCTACACTTCAGCTATACATAAAAACAATACCTTGGGCTGTTATAGACACCCGAAAACAGTAATATGAAGAAGGGAACTTCCTAGATTGCCCCTAACCAATAGGTACTATGTTAATAAGCTTACAAACGAGTTCCACACTCGTTGATAAGGCTAGAAACGTGTGTAAAACACGTTACACCAAGTGACTAAGGGGCTCGTTGATAATACATATAGTGATGTTAACGAGCCGGGTTTTAATTTACCGAGCCGGGTAGCAAACGTATTACTCTCGTATTGCTTGATAATGACACGAGCGGTATCGAGCCGGGTATCATTAGCCGGGCGACGAGCGGGTTCCGGGTTACCCCAAATTTCTATTTAAAAATTTTATTTTAGGGTTTTCTACAACAATATTTAATTGTTGAAATGCAAATCTGAATTTTTTTTTTTTCAATATATGGGTCATTTGAAATCAATATGGTTAAAGTATAACATATATTACATATAAATATATAATATAAAAAATAAACAAGAGAGTATCCGAGCGGACCCGAATTTACCCGATAAGCTATCGTGTAAAAAGAATTAATCAAAGTATCGCTCGATAAGAACACGAGCGGATAACGGACCTAAAATTTTCGAGTCGAATAATGAACGGGTTCCAAATTACCCGCCCCTTTAACATCCCTAAACACATATAAGGAGTATGTCCCTCGTTGATAAACCTTGTAACGTGTTTCATACTTGTTACGAGTAATAAGCAACCCAACGCCTAGGTGGTCCAATTTAATGTGTCTACATGATATTAATAATATTCACTACTACAAATGGTAGCTTGGATAGCTCCAATAAAATAACGCCTTTCTGAAGAGTTATTTAAGCTGTTGCTTAGATAACTCTTTCTGATGTTTTAAAATCTAAAAAAAGGCGAAATTAAAAAAAAACCTAGATAGCGCCTCAATATTTTAAGCGATATCCAATGTGTATCTTGGATAGCTTTTTAAAAAATGTTATAGGAAAAAGAGTTACGTCAACTACAATAGCTGTTTTAGAGGGCTACAATAACGCCTCAATGGCTCTATGCGACATAATACTTAGATAGAGTGTTAGAAACGTTATCCTATGTGTAACTACAATAGCGCTTTAAAAGCGCTATCTAAGTGGTTCTTGGATAGCTCTTTTTAGTTGGTGTTAATGGGCTCGCATGATTGGACAAGCAATGGATGAACAAATCCATGTTATTGGGCCACCATGCAATTCAATCGAATGGAGAAAGATGTAATACCTGGCCCAAGGTGCGCGATGTAATTTGTTTGATATGATTTGATTGGTACTACTCATATCATAAAGATGTATCTTCTTTTCGGTAGTCCAACTCATAAGAACTCTAAAGTTGGTAGTTTTAAAACGGTTTTACTAGCGAGTCATCCATCGGTTGGTGACACTGATTCGAGTTGTTATCGAGCCTAAGCTCATGGCAGGATCCACCTGGGGCGGGTCGTTACATGTGGTTAAATGAAATAATTTCACATTAAATATACTATATGGTTTCGGATTTAAATGAATTGACAACAATCCGAAGCTATTTCCTGATAACGGCTTCGGATTGGCTTCGGATTTAAATGAATTGACACCAATCCAAGCCATTTTCTTCATTTAAATCCGAAGCCAATCTCAAACCATTTTCTTCATTTAAATCCGAAGCCAATCCCAAGCCATTTTCTTCATTTTTTCATCGAAATTAATCTTTTGTTCCATGTTACTTGAATATGTTATATAAAATTTCAAACATGAATTATGAATTGATTTATCTTTATTTTTTGTTTTCTAATAGTACTTAAATCGGATGTTTCCTTTTTTATTGAATGATTATGTTAGTATTAACTACTTAGTAATATATTCAAGATTACGGGCTTAAATTGAAGAACAACAAATAATAACACAACACACTATCAAGATCCAAATTCATGCAAATAACAATAATAACATACTACCAAATTATTATTTATGTATTTTAATATGTGGTTAAATGAATTAATTTCACATTAAATATTATATGGCTTCGGATTTGAATGAATTGAAACCAATAAGAATCTATTTACTAATAACGGCTTCGGATTTATTCAAATCCGAAGCCAATCCCAAGCCATTTTCTTCATTTAAATCTGAAACCAATCTCAAGCCATTTTCTTCATTTAAATCCGAAGCCAATCCCAAGCCATTTTCTTCATTTAAATCCGAAGCCAATCCGAAGCCATTTTCATCATTTTTTTCATCTAAATTAATCTTTTGTTCCATGTTACTTGAACATATTATGTAATTTCAAAGATGAATTATGAATTGATTATATTTATTTTTTGTTTTCTAATAGTAGTTAAATCGGAGGTTTCCTTTTTATTGAATGATTATGTTAGTATTAACTACTTAGTAGTATATTCAAGATTACGGGCCTAAATTGAAGAACAACAAATAATAATACAATACACAATCAAGATCCAAATACAAGCAAATAACAATAATAACATACTACGAAAGTATTATTTATCTATTTTAATATGTGGTTAAATGAATTAATTTCACATTAAATATACTATATGGCTTCGGATTAAATGAATTGACACCAATCCGAATCTATTTCTTGATAACGGCTTCGGTAAATCCGAAGCCAATCCCAAGCCATTTTCTTCACTTAAATCGGAAGCCAATCTCAAACCATTTTCTTCATTTAAATTCGAAGCCAATCCCAAGCCATTTTCTTCATTTTTTTCATCTAAATTAACCTTTTGTTCCATGTTACTTGAACATGTTATATAATTTCAAACATGAATTATGAATTAATTATATTTATTTTTTGTTTTCTTATAGTACTTAAATCGGATGTTTCATTTTTATTGAATGATTATGTTAGTATTAACAACTTAATAGTATATTCGAGACGCCGATGGCTCAATAGCCTAGTGGCATCCGGCCCAACCTTTCATGTAAGAGGTCATGGGTTCGAACCTTGTTGGAGACATATTTGTCTCATATTATACTCTAACTTTCTATTAGTTAGCAATTTCTGTATTCATGTTTGTAATATCATTGTAGTCACAATTCATCGCTAATTATCAAAAAAAAAAAAAAATAGTATATTCGAGACTACGGACCTAAATTGAAGAACAACAAATAATAACACAATACACTATCAATATACAAATACAAGCAAAATAACAATAATAACATACTACCAAATTATTAATTTCACATTAAGTACTATATGGCTTCGGATTGGTTTCGAATTTGAATTAATTGAAACCAATATGAATCTATTTACTAATAACGGCTTCGGATTTATTTAAATCCGAAGCCCATCCCAAGGCATCTTCTTCATTTAAATCTGAAGCCAATCTCAAGCCATTTTCTTCATTTAAATCCGAAGCCAATCCCAAGCCATTTTCTTCATTTAAATCCGAAGCCATTTTCATCATCTAAATTAATCTTTTGTTTCATGTTTTTTTTTCAAGGAAAGAGGCGACTAGCATCAAACTAGTGAGAGAAATTCTTCTCTCTGACCACTTCCTTGCTAGCAAGAGGGCTCGAACCCGAGACCTCCGCTAGAGGTCTCAGCATGCTTACCACTAGAGCAAGATGTCTTGACGATCTTTTGTTCCGTGTTACTTGAACATATTATATAATTTCAAACATGAATTATGAATTGATTATATTTATTTTTTGTTTTCTAATAGTAGTTAAATCGGATGTTTTCTTTTTATTGAATGATTATATTCATGATTACGGGCCTAAATTGAATAACAACAAATAATAACACAATACACACTCAAGATCCAAATACAAGCAAATAACAATAATAACATACTACCAAATTATTATTTATGTATTTTAATATGTGGTTAAATGAAATAATTTCACATTAAATATACTATATGGCTTCGGATTGGCTTCGGATTTAAATGAATTGACACCAATCCGAAGCTATTTCCTGATAACGGCTTCGGATTGGCTTCAGATCTATTTAAATCCGAAGCCAATCCCAAGCCATTTTCTTCATTTAAATTCGAAGCCAATCTCAAGCCATTTTCTTCATTTAAATCCGAAGCCAATCCCAAGCCATTTTCTTCATTTTTTCGTCTAAATTAATCTTCTGTTCCATGTTTCTTGAACATGTTATATAATTTCAAACATGAATTATGAATTGATTATATTTATTTTTTGTTTTCTAATAGTACTTAAATCTGATGTTTCCTTTTTATTGAATGATTATGTTAGTATTAACAACTTAGTAGTATATTCAAGATAACGGGCGTAAATTGAAGAACAACAAATAATAACACAATACACTATCAAAATCCAAATACAAGCAAATAACAATGATAACATACTAACAAATTATTATTTATGTATTTTAATATGTGGTTAAATGAATTAATTTCACATTAAATAGTATATGGCTTCGGATTTGAATGAATTGACACAAATCCGAAGCTATTTCCTTATAACGGCTTCAGATTGGCTTTGGATTTATTTAAATCCGAATCCAATCCCATGCCATTTTCTTCATTTAAATCCGAAGCCAATCCCAAGCCATTTTCTTCATTTTTTTCATCTAAATTAATCTTTTGTTCCATGTTACTTAAACATATTATTTAATTTCAAACATAAATTATGAATTGATTATATTTATTTTTCTGTTTTCTAATAGTAGTTAAATACTATATGGCTTCGGATTTGAATGAATTAACGCCAATCCGAAGCTATTTTTCTGATAACGGCTTCGGATTGGCTTCGGCAAGCCATTTTCTACATTTAAATCCGAAGTCAATCCCAAGCCATTTTGTTCATTTAAATCCGAAGCCAATCACGAGCAATTTTCTTCATTTTTTCATCTAAATTAATCTTTTGTTACATGTTACTTGAACATATTATATAATTTCAAACATGAATTGATTATATTTTTTTTCTATAGTAGTTATATCGGATGTTTATTATTTATTGAATGATTTATGTTAGTATTAACAACTTAGTAATATATTTAAGATTACGTGTCTAAATTGAAGAACAACAAATAATATCACAAGACACAATCGCGATCCAAATTCAAGAAAATAACAACAATAGCATACTACCAAGTTGTTATTTATGTATTTTAATTTGTTGTTAAATAAATTAATTTCACATTAAATACTATATGGCTTTGGATTTGAATGAATCGGACGCCAATCCGAAGCTATTTCCTGATAAGAGCTTCGGATTGGCTTCGGATTTATTTAAATCTAAAGCCATTCCCAAGCCATTTTTTTTTTGTTCCTTGTTATTTGAAGATATTATGTAATTTCAAACATGAATTGTTAATTGATTGGATTTATTTTTGTTTTCTAATTGTAGTTAAATTGGATGTTTCCTTTTTATTGAATGATTATGTTAGTATTAACAACTTAGTAGTATAATGAAAGTTACGGGCCTAATATATGTAACAACAAATAATAGCATAACACACAATCAAGATCGAAATACAAGCAAATAACAATAATAACATACTACCAAGTTGTTATTTATGTATTTTAATATGTTGTTAAATGAATTAATTTCACTTTAAATAATATATCGCTTCGGATTTTGAATGAATATGACGCCAACCCGAAGTTATTTGCTGATAACGGCTTCGGAGCCATTCCCAAGCCAATTTCTTTATTTTTTTTTGTTCCATGTTACTTGAAGATATTATATAATTTCAAACATGAATTCTTAATCGATAAGATTTATTTTTTGTTTTTTAGTAGTAGTTAAATCGGATGTTTCCTTTTTATTGAACAATTATGTTAGTATTAACTTAGTAGTATATTCAAATTACGGGCCTAAAACAACAAATAATAACACAACACATAATCAAGATTCAAATACAAGCAAAATAACAATAATAACATACTACCAAGTTGTTATTTATTTATTTTAATATGTTGTTAAATGAATTAATTTCACATTAAATACTATATGGCTTCGGATTGGCTTAGGATTTGTATGAATCTGACGCCAATCCGAAGCTATTTCCTGATAACGGTTTCGGATTGGCTTCGGATTTATTTAAAAGATTGAAAAAATAGCTAAATAATAGAATTGTAGTAAAGAGTATTACACAAAAGTATAAGGAATTATCCGAACTTATTTTAAAATTTAAATATAATAAGTGATCCAAATGTCATGAAAAAATACAAATATACAATAAAGGCAATCTTAGAAACAAAAAAAAAATCTAAGGATAAGCATACGAGGCATCGACAATCATCTTGGATTATCCTTCATGTACTTTAGGACATGTTCAGAATAACCATTGACCCTTTAGAAAATCTCGGAAAGGCCTTGATATAATCTCCGGAGGGTAAACACGAGTACGCGACACGATGTTTTTAGTAAGGAGATCAGTACATAAATTGTTGCAAAAAAAGTGTATCCACATACAACTTGATCTAATATCTTTACATATTTTGACGGAACGATTACAATTTTATTAAGATTTTCCTTAATGCAGAGGCGAAATCAGGATGAAAATAGAGGGGGGTCAACTTTGAGAAAAATAAAATAGAGGGGGTCAAAATAAAGAAAACATTGTTAAAGTATGAAAAAAAGTTTGAAAATATGTCAAAAATGAAGCCATTGACCCTTTAGAAAATCTCGGAAAGGCCTTGATATAATCTCCGGCGGGTAAACACGTGTACGCCACACGATGCTTTTAGTAAGGAGATCAGTACATAAATTGTTTTAAAAAAAGTGTATCCACATATGACTTTATCTAATATCTTTACATATTTTGACGGAATGATTACAATTTTATTAAGATTTTTCTGTTTAAGATTTTCCTTAATGCAGGGGCGAAACCAGGATGAAAATAGAGGGGGCCAACTTTGAGAAAAATATAATAGAGGGGGTCAAGATAAAGAAAAAATTGTTAAAGTATGAAAATATGTCAAAAATGAAGCCTAAAGGGCTTGAACACTTGACCTCTACCTCTTAAAGGAAGGATTTAACCATTTGAAGCTACACTTCCACTTGATTTACTACACTTTTTATTATATATAACACAAAAGTGAAAAAATCGCATACATAATATAACGATACTGAAAAACCTAGGGGGAGCCGATGCCCACCCCACCCCACCCTTAGGTCGCCCCTGTCTTAATGCATAAATTACATAATTAATCTTACATTAATGTATATTACCATGGTAGTCTTTGAATGAAGCGCTGAATAATGAATACAAATGTATTACAAACAATGAATACAAAAATTCGTAATTAAGATAGAGTTCGAGTATAGTATAAGACAAATTTTATCTTCAACAAGATTCGAACCCACGAGCTCTTACATGAAAGGTTGAGTCGGGAAAGGGTAAAAAGATTTTCTCTCTGAAGCGGCGAAGAACTAAGCACGCAGGAGAAAAATCTTTGCAACACATTCAACAGTAAGCAATCAAAACTCCAGCCAAATCGTTCAAACTCACCAAAAAGATTATAACTTTACCATCAATTCACAAAAAAGATACACTTTATCACCAAATTCATCAATGAAAGACTCACCATCATCTTTTTCTCGAAATCCTTCACCTCTGGGTCACTCAATGTGTAATACCCGGCCCAAAGTAGTGATGTGATATGTTTGATATGATTTGATTGGTACAACTCATACCATCAAGATGCATCTTCTTTTCGGTAGCCCAACTCATAAGAACTTCAAAGTTAAGCGTGCTTGACTTGGGGTAATTCTGGGATGGGTGACCCACTGGGAAGTGTCCCGATGAGCACGTGAGTGAGGACAAAACGTGCTGGAAAGACCCGTGGTGGATTGTGAGGCCAGTCCATCAAATCAAATAACGTTCCGACCCAGTGTTCCGAGGCGGGGCGTTACACAATGATCCCAATAGTCAACAAGCTTCAAGGCATCTCGAAATCTCTTCACCACCTCTGTTCCATTGGCGGACCCAGAAGGTTTATTTTGGTGGTGCAAAAAAATTATTTTTAACACATAATTTTTCTTTGCAAAAAAAAAAGAATCAAAAAACAATATACTTCATTAATTCGATTTCTTCATACTTAGACCAAAACGACTCATTCTTAAACTTAACATTTTTATTATATAACTCAATCAAAATCAAGCACTTTCATCGTTACATTAACTTTAAATAGATAAAATATGTGTAATTTTGAAGATGTAAGTGAAATGTGAGAGTATTTTGGGAGGGTAAAAATGTAAATTTGAACATTATTAACTATGATTTGGTTAAGAGAAAAAAATTAAATTAAAACGTTTAACAAATGATTTATTAATGTTTCTCTACTATAGTCAAATTCCTATAATAATAATATTCCACCTCCTTCTAGAGTATTGATACATAAAAATAATAAATTTTGAGACATTATTAAATTTTGTATTGACAAATGAAGAGACATTATTTATTAATCAAGCTATTGAAAATATAAAGAAGAGGATATAAATTAAAAAAAGAAGAAGAATAAGACTATTGGAAATATAAATAAAGAGGGTGTAAGATTGAAAAAGAAGGAATAACAAATTTAATAGGGGAAAAACATGAAAGTAAAAAAACAAATAAGTATTGCCAAGGTTCGAACGAACCATGACAAACAAACGAGACTAAGCAATTTCCCTCTTTTCAACTACCATTTGCATCACTAACAAGTGCATTTTTTTATACATATTCATCTGTCATAATATTAATACTAGTACAAGGTATATTGTTTAAGAAAAATTTGGTGCATTGCACCACTATGCCCAGCATAGGCCCATCTATGCTTTGTTCAATATTTTTTTCGTACAAAAGGCAAAAAATCCAATCTTGATCATCGAATCAAGATGCAATAACAAGACCACATAATCAGACGGTCTTGTCGAGAAGTCAGAGCGTTTCGACATGGCCCATCTCTACTTACCCATGGATTTGTGGTTAGGTGGAGGTTGTCCTCTAAATCCATACGGAAAAAGGAATTGTTGCGATGTTCTTGAAAGAAGCAGTTCATCTTCACAAACCGACTTAGTCTTGCCGAGGTTGGACGACAAAAGGTGGGCGGGGCACCTTCTCCAATCATGCCAATTAAATGATGATTCCAAAATTTTATATGCCAGATCAGGTGAATTCTTATCAATTAAAACTTATTTGTTACCTGATAAGAAAAGAATTGCTTGTTCTAATGTTGAAGAACCAAGATTACTTTCCTTCAGAAGTAGGAAAATTAATCAATTGCTCAAATTATATTCCAGAATCATTTTCTCCCAAGCTGCCATTAAAAAATTAAATGGTATGAAAATAATTGTAAATGGGGTAAATTTTGACACTAGGATTAAGTATAATAGAGCTTTTTGTCTTTCGTTTAAGACAACAGAAATTTGGAAAAGTGAGCAAAGAAAAAAGTATGGTTCTATGGTTGAGGAGTTACTGCAAAAATGTCCTGCAAACAGGTTTAAACCTGTAGATTATACTAGGATGAGTAGGGACTCAAGTTGCTCTAGTGGATCATTCACCTATTTATTGTCTAATTGGGAGAAAAATGAAATACTAAAGGGCTTTGGCATCAAACGCCAATATATAGAGGAATATTCAATTCGACAATATCACTTCCCAACTCCCCAACTGAACTACTCCAGATCTTGGCTCTAACATTTAGAATAATCTTACCTAGATGTTAACTTTGACCACGGATCCACTAACACATGACACTTCCGTGATCAATATCAGTGCTCAACACATCTTTTCCTAACTCCAAATCCTTGTTTAAGAGAACATCCCCTCCATCCTGAATACCCGGACACTACACCAGCCTATCCTACATTCATTCTGCGTTTACTCAGGCACCATCACAGTCTAGTGTCTATCCAAGAACATCAGGAGAACTTACTCTTCAATGACCGGCAGCAGAGTTTGAAAAGGAACTGACTTTTCCATGCTATTATGACTAATGGAAAATCAAATGATGATACTTATACATAAAGCAGACAACCGTCTTTGGGAGTCAGTAGGTCAACTTACACTTTGACCCACTTTCAAAATTCAACAGAAAATGGAGGAAGCTTTGGCTTTGGAAGACTCATCCTTCAGATTTTCGGACAAAAGGTAATAAAAAGGGGAATCAACTTGTTCATGGTATGCATGTTTTTCCTACATCTTCTACTTTCAATATTAGTTCATCTTATAGTCACGTATGTGTCTTTAAATTATATAATTTAGAAATAAGACATCTGATGGATCTTTTCCTACTTGGCCTTTATATCATGGATTTTTTATATCGTCGATTCCCAATTGATGACATTGAAAAAATATCCACCCGTGACATTGATCAAGAGAAGCTCGAGTTTCTCTTCTGCTCATGTAAAATCTCTACTTCCATTTGGCTTTCTTGTACTTTACCTAGTCAATTCATAGTCAACACTGAAAAAAAGTCTATTAGTGGTATCGACCAAGAGAACCTTGAGTCTCTCTTCTACTCATATTACGATTTACCATCAATTAGTATTCCCTCTCAGATCCATCATATTCAGTTTCTAAATTCTGTATTTTCGGACATTCAAAGTGATTTTCTCCATAAACTAATATTTGCTTTTATGAGTATTGCTTGAAAATTTTGGATCCACAGGAAGCTACGATCTTTTGCTATAAATTCTACCCCATGCACAGATATTGTGACTACTAGTCATCAACCTAAGTCTTCTTGTGTTATGTCTATTTTTGTTGCAATGTTTCAATTGCTTAAATATCTACATGTCATGTAAACATGTTTGTAATAATGTATGAACTGTTATTATTATAAAATAAATTGAATTATCAAAAACAAAAAAATTGTGTCAGATCCCATTAGGCTATGAGCTATCAACTAATTGTTGAAAAAAAAATATAAAAGAAGAAAAGTTAAGAGAGTAATAACTTTTCTACATATTTTAAATTAATATTATATTTTACTACAAAGTATATTTTCCCAACGGAATTTCCTCTATAGTAAAACTAATTTGCAAAATGGATTGACAAAGCCATACAACATGATCTAATCTATTCCCTTCAAACGACTATGGCACTCTATATATGCAAACAAAGACTCACACTGTACTCATTGATAACTACATACACTACCGCCACCGTAATCGGCCGGTGGGAATTCGAGAAGTTGCCCAGCAAGTCTACAGTAAGCATCGATGCCCGTGACCCCCTCGGCCTGGTGGTTGTTTGGCCGGAGAAATAAGCATTCGACGGTGGTGCATTATCATCTATTTCTATAGAGTTCATACGCTCAGAAGTCTTGAACCACTTAGCTTGCATGTACCTAAGCTTTCTCCATGGACCCATGTGCATTTTCTTCTCCTTCATGCATTTCTTTGCTGCAGGACATATAATTTTGATTATAGATAATAATCTTTCAATTTTCCCAACAAAAACCTCCGGTAGTCTTTTCACTAGTTTGTTGTACTCTTCACTTGCTCTTGCCATCTCGAACTCGGCTCGAAGGTTTAATTCAATGATTATTCGAACTTCTTTTTTCGAATTCGAGTTGTCTAGAACCTCCAAGAATGTATGTTCACCTGCATATTTGTAATGGCATCAATAATGTTAGTCGAGTTATATTAATTGTCCTCAAAAAAAAAATTACAAAGTGTTCTGAATTGATGGTAGTAGTAGATAATGTTCGAAAGAAGATAATTTGCTATGGTAGCTAGGCTACTTAGAAAATTGGCCAACACACAAAACAAAGTTAAATATGACAGAAAACGTCGTACAAAAGTATAACAAATTATCAAAGACATATAATTCCGATTAAGATATGATGATGTTGGAAGTAGTAAAAGTACCTGATGGGATATCAGGGGAGCTTTTCCACTTAGACTTGCATATTGAAGCATTGAATCCTTCACCCTGAAGACGGCTGCAGACCACCTTCATTAAACAGTTCCGGCAACCGTCCACCGGTTTCCGGCAACCACAAACGTTTTCCGATTGTTGAGCTACTTTTAGAGCTTCCTTAGTAGTTTGTCTGATTCTCGACTCCAATGAGGTAGTCCTGTACAATGTTGCCTGCAAAAATATATAGTTGGTTATTATATATAATAAGTCCTAATTTTCAACCAAATTGATAACTAACTTCAAACCCCTCTTCTATTTCTAATTTAGATCCAACTTCAAGATCAATTTTAATAACTCCAACTACTTCATTAAATGTGGAACTAACTTTGAGATTCACGATATGAATATTTGTCGATGACTTAATAGCTTAGTCACATCTGTCCCGACCTTTCATGTAAGAGATATTGTGCTTAAATTGTATTAGAGACGAATTTATCACATAGTTTTACTATATCAACGTCTATTAATTCAGAATTTATGTATTTATTATTTGAAGTGTATAATGTTAAATTCATAATTCATCGATAATTTTCCAAAAGTAAAATGATATGAATATTTATTAAGAACATAGATACCAATGTTTATGTATAATATCATCTTCTTTTGTTTTTTTTAAAACCCACCCATCATTCCTATAATGAAATCGAAATTACAATAAAAATCGAACTCATGAAATATATTTATATGTTTACTTGATTATGTATAATTTCAAAATCAAAGAAACAAAAGGAATGATTTAGAAATAATTTACCTCCAAAATTTGATTTTGATGTTCCCAAAAGCCTTTATCTTCAACATTTTCTTTGTCTTCCTCCTCTTCCTCATCCTCATTTCGATTTTCGACGTAAACATTATCACCTACGCTTTCAACAGAGGACCCTTCAAAACCCTCATCAAGAAACCCGAAAACGGTGTCGGATAAACTAATCGCATTCTCACCGGAAACAACCGTCTCCGATGGGCTAAAGTACGTCAAAATCCGGTTGTTTATCGGAAACCTAGCCATTTTTCAACACCAAACACGCCCTTATAATACCTTAGTTGATCTTTTGTTAAACGAAAAGAAAAAAAAAGAAAACACTAAAACTTTGATGTAATAATTATTGTTGTAGGAATTTTGGGATATCATTATGTATTTTGATGCTGGGGTTTATATACATCGAAAAAAGGGGGGGTAAATTTGTGGGACCCGGAGGACTCGATTATGTATACGTGGAAGTAGAACATTCATGCACATGAAGACTCGATTTGTGGGTATGCTATATTTTGGTTTTTTCGACAAGTTGTAATAAGTTGTAATTATGAGTTGTAATTGATAATTAAATTTTCCTAAATAGATTAGTGTTGTCATTAATTAAATGTCACGCCCACTGTTTTATAGTTTCTGGCATCTTCGAAGTAATGTTCACGAAGTTACCGTATTAATTAAGTGAATACAGTTTTTTTTTCTTTTTTTGATAATTAGCGATGAAGGTGAGTTTCGAACCCATGACCTTTTGGTCACTAGCAACACAGTTAATAGTTAAATTTTGTAGAAAAGTTAAAATGAAGCAATATATACTTAACGGCCATGATCATCGTTCATGTTTTAGTTCATCAACAACTAATTGCGGACTTACAAAAGGGTTAACAAAGTAAATTGATAGTGAATAAAATGAAACACGAGTGAGTGGTGCACGCAGTCATTCACCTTTTTCATTATATTAGAATATTATTTAGATAATTATCAAATTAAATAAATTAATGAGAAAGTAACTATCAACTAAAATAAACTAATAATACTTAAAACTAATAATATTTGAAAATTGTGATCATATATTTTATTATCTTATGTTCAAAAGACTTGCTTCTTATTAGCCAAAATTTACGTTCTTATTTTTTAAATCACATGTTACTCAGTTCAATCGATATTTAAAGAATTATAATGACAAATTTTGGTTACACAAATTTATGCCAAGACCGCAATTACAATTCCCTTATAGTTCTTATTACGAATAACTCATCTATGTAATCCCATAACCAACATAAATTAAAGTCCGGCATCTGCCAAACATTCCCAACTAATAACATGTCAATTCCTAACTAATAACGTTTGTCTACCGAACATAACTCAAATGGTAAGGAGTTTCACTATAAGAGTGTGAGTTCGATCCACGACAGATGTATGAGTAACTCTGTATTTATTCAAGGGAGAATCTGCTTGTGAGTGGTTACCCAACCTCTCTGGGCACTTTTGAGGTGGAATACCGAGCTGTTAAAAACACATTCCGAAATTCACCTCCTCTGTTGGGCGATGGACTAGCCAAGCGGGCGTTTTAAATGATCGTATTATTTATAAATAAATAACGTTTATAACGTGAGGGACCATAGTAAAAAAAAAACATTGGGATCCCCACAGCCTAATATGATGGACCAGACAGCATGGATACACGTCAGGCTATCGAGTTATTTCATTAAATAACTCTTCGTGGATATACTCGAATATTCTAATTTTCAAATTACAAAAAAAAAATTAAAAAATCATTTCCATAAAATATTGATTACAATGTTATCCTAATCTCAACATACAGCTTGGTCCATTTCTCATGTGTTGCTGAGTTAGCACTATAACACGTGGCTGAATCTTACCCGTTGATTGGATAGGTGTTACAAATGACGTGGGCCCAACTTGCTTGCCCACCTAATCATTTTCCGTAGCTTAAGCGGCGTCTTGTCTTCGTTTTTTTGAGTTTAGGGTTTAATTACTAAAATGCCCACGAATAATTGAAAATTTTAGATGATTGAGATGGGTAGTAAGGTCATTTTTTGGGACAATTATTTTGGATGAGTCAATCGATGTTGGACTGAAAAAGACAAAGCGAGAGTGGACAATAATGATGAGGATGAGATTTAGATGCTATGGTATATCTTTTGTCCTATATAAGTAATACTCCTTTGTTCCCATTGTTTTCCTTTCATTTTAAAATTTGTTTAAATTAATGTTAGGTTTGTTAGTCGACATCAACAAGCCATGCGATATAAAATATATTTTGCCTCTTCTAATTATTTTTTATATTTGGTCTTCTTTAACGGTTGATCTAATAGATTTTTGCTTCCTAGATGTAACTTCAATTTACATAATGCTTAAATTTTGCTCTTCATGAACGTAAATCCAATCCCGAAGTAGACATGTGGACTTGAAATGACCGAAAATTTATAAAGTGGGTGCTGTAAATCGCCGAAATGCCTGAAAAAGGCTATTGAATGATATTTACATATATTCACCTGTGAGAATCGAACTTGAAATCTCTTAAAAAGAGACTCATATCTAATATTACTAGGCTACAAGTCTTGGATGGCTTCAACTATTCACAATAATAGATATTAGATATTAAATGAAAGAAGGATTAAATTTGGTGAAAGAATGAGGAGATTGAAAAACTGTAAGTAGTAGTACAATTCTATTTGATGGACCTATTTGTTAGAGTAGACATTTGATATAATAATTAATTATTTTTGTTGATAAATTTGAAGGGAAAGTCAAGTATAATATATATATATGTAAACATTGAAGTTGAATTATTATAATTGGATGATGAAGTGAAGGATAGATAAAATTGTGGAGTGTTTAGAAAATAAAAAAGTAAAAGTTTAAATATAATCTAAATGTGTAAATATTGAAGTTGAGTTGTTATTGAGTAGTTAAATATTTGTATGGATAATTTTGAAGTGATAAAATTCACTTATCAACTTTATTTTAGTATTATTATTTACTAATTCATGTTCCCTCCATTTTTTTATATAAAATTTTAGACCTTTTAGTTTTATTGTTTAATTGACGTTTTACAATTTTAATTACTCTCTACTATTTTTTCAGTAGACTATTCGGTAAACTCAATTACTCTCCACTATTGACGAGGCAAATAAATGATTAGTAATGGCATTATAGCTGTATTCGATCATATCATACTGAGCGAAGACTTGGATGGATAATGCACTTGGACGAGTTTCCACATAACTTCCAAAAAATAAAGAACTTATTGATGGGTTTTCCACGTGATATATATACGACATATAATTTGGAAGGCAACCAAGTCACCATATAACATTATTATTACAAAATGACATTCGTCCTCAAAATTTATATAATTTTTATAAAGTATGAAATCGTCATATTAATGATTTCTACAATAATTATATTATTATGAAATATACAAAGGAGATAAATGATTTGCCTCACATGATTATGAAACTGTAAATTATTTGTTACCCACTTCATCAACATAATATTCATCCACTGAGAAAGAATACAAGTTACGTAAAGAGAAAAAGTTGTTAATATTTTACGTCTAACTTTTTAGCAATTCAGTTATTCTTGAGGTTTACATATATAATATAATTTTTATGATCACCTATTAAATAATTTTTTAGTTGCGTCTTTTAATTTCCTCCGTAACCAAAAAAAAAAAAAAGGAAAAAGTGAAAAAAAGAACTGAAAAGAAAAAAAAAGTGAAAAGAAAAAGAAAAAAAGTAGATATTTGGGAGAGAGAATTTGGGTAGATTGACATCTTAGAAAGCGGAAAATGAGTGAAATCTAAATTTTCAACTTTTTATTCGTTCTTGTGCCTAAAATGGTAGAAACTGTAAAATGGGACCGTAAAACATCCAAACGACCTTAGAATGCGTTCGTTCTTGCTCCCAAAGTGTCGTCCATGGTTATAGATATTGTTGGTTGAAAATGAGCGAAATATAAACTTTCAACTTTCTGTTCGTTCTTATGCGTAAAATCGGTCGAACCGTAAAATGGGATCGTAAAACAAAAGATAGACTTTGTTCATTTTCCGCCAATAATCCCTATGACCATGGAGGTCCCCAGGTGAGCAAAAACAAACGCGTTCAGATATCGTTTGAAAGTTTTACGATCCCATTTTACTATTCATCTCATTTTAGGCTTAGAAACAAACTCAAAATTTGAAATTTAGATTTTTCTCATCTACCACCAACAATCTCTATGCCCATGGAGGACCTTAGGGAGCAAAAAATGAAGGCGTTCTGGATGTTGTTTGGAAGGTTTACGATCCCGTTTTACGGTTCCTCTCATTTTAGGCTTAAGAACAACCTCAAAGTTCAAAATTTAAACTTTGCTCATATTCCACCAACAATTTTTACAATCATAAAGGACCCTTTGAAAGCAAGAACGAATGCGTTCGGAGATCGTTTGGAAGTTTTATGTCGCCGTTATATCTTTCATCCCATTTTGGGTGTAAGAGCAAACTTAATGTTTGAAATTTTGATTCTGCTAATCTTCCACCAACAAGCTCTATGACCATAAATGACTCCAGGGGAGTAAGAACGAACATGATTGGAGGTCATTTGGAAGTTTACGACCCCGATTTATTTTTTGTCCCATTTTAGTCGTAAGAACAAACTAAAAATTTCGCAATTGAGATTTTGTCCATTTTCCACCAACAATATCTTTGACTATGGAGGACACTAAGGGAGCAACAACGGACGCGTACGGAGGTCACTCGGAAGTTTTACGACCTCGTCCCATTTTTTCCTCAGCAACGACCTCAAACTTCGATATATATATTTTGCTCATTTTTCACCAACAATCTGTATGACTATGGAGGATCTCAGTGGAGCAAGAACGAATGCATTTGGAGGTCTTCTGGAGGTTTGACGACCCCTTTTACGGTTCCTCCCATTTTAAGCTTAAAAACGAACTCAAAGTTCGAAATTTAGATTTTTCTTATGTTCCACCAACAATCTCTATGGTCATGGAGGAACCCAAGGAGCAAGAACAAACAATTTCGGGGGTCGTTTGAAAGTTTTACTACCGCAGTTTACGGTTCCTCCCATTTTAGGTTTAAGAACGAATTCAAAGTTCGAAGAATTTTTCTCATTTTCCACCAACAATATCTGGGACCATAGAGGAGCAAGAATGATTACGTTCGGAGGTCGTTTGCATATTTTATGACCCATGTTTTGGGTTCGTGCCATTTTAGGCGTAACAACGAACTCAAAGTTCAAAATTTATATTTTGCTCATTTTCCACCAACAATTTCTTTGACCATGGAGGATCACAAGGGAGCAAGAATGAACGGGTTTGGATGTCATTTGAAAGTTTTACGATCCCCGTTTTACGGTTCTTCCCAATTTAGGCTTATAAGAACGAGCTCGAGGTTCCATATTTAGATTTTGTTCATTTCCACCAACAATCTCTAAAACCATAAAGGACCTCAGGGAGCAAGAACGAACACAATCAATGCAACCTTTTTGTCAACTTAGTTGTAGTGTGGATTTAGAACTACTTACCAAATGTTTTGTGGTACTTGTAAGAATCTTTTTTTTATAAATATTTTCGAATAGAGTCTAATTGTTAGGTTGATGAGGGAATCGCAAAATGAGATGAAGGGATTTATATTATTTATTCTTTACATCTATGCTTATGGTTATAAAATAGTTAATATTTATTCTTTACATCTATGCTTATGGTTATGCTAGGATTTATGTTTCTTCCCAACTTTGACATATCTAAATTGTTCTTCTCAACAAACTTAATGATAAAATGACAATTGTTATCAAATAATCCCTCACAATTGGATGATTTTTATGTTTTTGTGATTTTTCTTCTTTTAACATACTTATTATAAATATTAATTGCTTATTGGGGATGATCTGTGTGCTTGAGGATTAATCATTTTAGGCAGTATGTAGTCAACATGTCTTCGCACTACTGGAAAATATATCAAAAACGACAAAAAAAAACCATTTATCCTATGGCTATGACTAAAACGACAAACCATGATGAGTTCATCAAATAGCCTAGTGGAAAAGACTCTTGCTAGTGACCAAAATGGTCATGGGTTCGAAACTCATCTTCATCGTTAATTATCAGAAGAAAAAAACGACAAACCATGACAAGCCCTAGCTTGGCCCAAGTTTTCAATACTTTTGCTGACAAATAGGACAAGATACGATAAATTATCATATCTCGTCGTTTTTGTTCAGCAAAAACTAATTAAAAATGTTCTTTTGTTCTAGATATATAACCGTGATTGATTATTAATTATAATAAAATGTATTATGTCGATATGTGCTTTAGTTCTTCAAATTTAGATTAATGAATAGTCAAAAAGATAAACTTGTCTTATTTTGTCGTAGTTGCATGACCTAGTAGGACAAGTTTTGACAAATTTGGTAATATAATACTCCCTCCGTCCCTAAAAGATTGTCACATTTTGACTTTTGGTGGTCAACAAAACACGATTTAAAACATAAATATCTATTATTCTACATGAGAAAAAGTTATAACAAGTTAATATTTCAAAAATATATATTGAGATGAATCTAACAAGGTCCCACAAGACTATATTATTTCTTACCATTTAATGAGAATTCATGATCAAATTTTTTAATGTTTGACTAACAAAAGACAAAATGTGACAATCTTTTAGGGACGAAGGGAGTAGTATGATACATGACATAATCATCAATTACTCTTTAACAATGGTCATGTTAATCTATTTAACTCGATTATAGTCTAATACTATCGAACTACAACTCCTAGCTAATTTTGATATGTCATTCTTGCTTTGCACCAGAGCAAGAGTCATTCGTTCATATCTCGACATTCATACTTATCATATAAATAGTAGTTGATGACCTCACCTCACGCCTCCCCTTGGATAAGAACGACATCGCTTTCTCCGCCGTGACTATGTTGGAGGAATTTTCCCAAATTAATTGTCCACTTTTAATTGTCCAATTTTATTTTATTTTCATATCAAAATGTCTGGATTTGGAGGCAAAATTGTTTAGGGTTTATAATCGGTCGTCGTTATGTCGGATGTTGTTATCTGTATTCTATAATGCTTGTACAAATTTGAATTAATGGAAAATATGTTTATGGTATTTATATGATTTTTGATGAATTTTGTGTTTGATGTGAGCACACTGGTGATGATTTCTTTTATGTGATAGTAGATTGTAATTTATTGTGTTACGGAACCAAGAACAAAAAGTGGATTTTGAAACTAAAGCTGAGTTAATAATCTAATTAGAACAAACGACAAAATTTGACAAACAATTTAATTAAAATTTTTATTTTCTTTTATGATTTTACACGACAAAATTTGACAAGAAATAAATAATTTTTTATTAATTTTTCAATTACACTATACGACAAAGTAAGACAAGCACATGCCCGATTTTTGCTGATTTGCGGGCTTCATACTAAGAACATGAAACGACAAATTTAGTAATTAAGACAACCTTTAAAGGACAACAAATATTTGTCGTAATTGTACCAAAAAGGACAAGAAAGGACGAGATCTCTTGTCCTTTTTGTTGATTTTTTCAGTAGTGTCGTTCACGATCTTATTGAACGTTTCTTTCATAAACGATTACTCCATCCGTTCTCTTTTACTTGTCTTTCTAGCCATGTGCACAATGATTAAGAAAAAATTAAAGATAGCCAAAAAGTACATTGGAAATGTAAGGTGACAATCAATTGATACTATATGATTGGTTGGTCGATAAATTTATAGTAAAAACTAATCAAAAAGTGCATTGAAAATGTAAATTTGTAATTAATTATGCTAGAAAGACAAGTAATTAAAAACAAAAATATGAGGCTAGAAAGACAAGTAAAAGAGAACGGAGGGAGTATGATTTAGATGATAATGTTTGTTACTTTATTTAATCAAAAAATATATTGGTAAACATGATGAGGTAATTGATGAAGTAGTCACAGTAAGTGGGTGACCGTTGCAGTTTGGTCTCCATAAGTGGGACCGATGCGCAAATGGTCCCTGAAAATGCATAGCGGGCCGCATTTGGTCCCTAAACTTAACCGATCCGTTAATTCTAAATGTTTTTATGGTTTTACGTTAATAAATTAAAATTGGGCTAAAAATGTAATTTTAAAGAGTATGGCTTGGCGACAAACTTAAAACATCATTTTCCGCTTCGTTAAAACTCCAATTTTTCTTTTTGTAAATTAGCGATGAGGTGAGATTCGAAACCAGGACCTTTTGGTCACTATCGAGAGCTTTTTCCACTAGGCTATACGATTAACTCAAATAGTTGACTAACCATTGATTGACCGAAAAAGGTGACGAAATAATCACGTGGAACCGTTTTCGGAAGATGAGTGAGTGAATGGTGAATTGAGTGAAACATGAGTGATGGCTGATGTCGTTTGCCCTAAAAACAAAGTACAACTTGGACTAACAATTTCTAGAAGCTAGCGATAATGCCAGAGCAAAAATCTTTTTTCCAGAGCAAAATTCTGTAGATTGACAAAAATAACCTTACTTTCTGTGTTCACTTGATGAAATTTTCTTCATTTCTTTTTTAAAGAAAGTAAAATTGAGTATCATGAGAATAAGCAAAGGTATATTAATTTTAATACATTTAATTATTTTTATCTTTAAAAATTCTAAGCTAAATATTTTTTTTCAGTTTTTTCCTTTTTAGTATTTATAAATAAACTACTAATACTCTTTTGAAAATTTTGAAGTACTCATATGACTAAAAGTTAAATCAAAATACCAAATCTTTGTTTCATGCAACGATATTTTAAAAAATTAGAAAATTAAGCTGATTGCATCACAATTGAAGCTTCAAGGCAAAGTGATATCGAAGGATCTCCCTCCATTTTGATTTTAATTTGGCGTAATTCATGAGCATGAATGGTATTTTGAAGACTTTATTTTTTGCTTCTATATTGACGAATTTGTAATTGCAATATTTCAGATTAAGGTTAATTAAATGAAAAACCTTGATTGTGATGAGGAAGGGTATAGTTGACAACCTAAATAAATTTGCTCTTGAAATAAGATTTTTGCTCTGGCATTATCGCTAGCCATTTCTAAAGTGTGATGATGAAGAAATAGTATCAGTCATACACTAATCAATAATTACTTGAAGAAGTTAAAAGAAAAGAATGATGACAAAAAGAAAAAGTCGATATTCATGTGTCATGAAAGGACAAAGAAGAAACAAATCCAAGCTCAACGATATTCAAATGTGTTAGAGATATAAGGCTATGGATGAAAAGCATATACAAATGTAAATTTATCCTTCAATCATAACTTAAAGTATCTTGAATAATCTTTGTCGAAGCTTGTATATGAGAGATATTTTTCAAATCATTTTTTACAAAAACACGATAAGTGATTCAACACTTTTATGTATGTTTTGTCAAAAGAAATATTTTGAAAATCTTAATGTTGATAAAACTGGGGTTTGAACTCATATTCTAAAAGAGGATGAAAATAGCTTTCCAACACATTTTGAATCGTCAAAATCGGACTTTTAACGAAACGGGAAATAAAGTTTTAAGTTTGTCGTCAAGCCAAACTCTTAAAAATTATATTTTTTGCCCAATTTTAGCATTTATTTACTTAAAACCACGAAACATTTAGAATTAACGGATTTGTTAACTTTAAGGACCAAATGCGCACCCGCTACACACTTTCAGAGACCATTTGCGCCTCCGTCCCACTTACGTGGACCAAACTACAACGATCACCCACTTACTGAAACTATTTTAACAATTACCTCTAAATATAATTGGCATCTTTTTCTGTATATATCTATGTCCATAGATATTAATAGTGTCAAATTGATAACATTTGTTGTGCTTGTAGAGGAACTTCCAAACATCCATTCTTTAAAAGATTCTTACAAAGTCTCAAAGTAATCAAGAGTCTCTCACAATTACATGGATTCTATGTTTTTTGTGACTTCTCTTTATTCAACGTTCTATCCTAAGATACATTCGATTATCCTAAGATACATTCGATTACGAGAATTCCGAAGCACCAAAATGGAAGGGACCGAATCAGTTTCAAGGAAAATGTGTAGACACACAACTTATTCCTTACACAATTCGTTTGATTATATTTTCGCATGTGTAATTTTCTACTGTTTATTTATAAAGTATTGATTTATAATTCCGTTTTTCCTGTAGGTTCCCTAAATATCACGTTGTTCGTAGCTTAGCTACATTTTGTCAACATGTTCGTTCATCTACTGGATAAGAGGTGAAGTTGTTGAAGTCAACTACTTCTAAACCCATTTATGTATACACACCAGAATAGTGTTTTTCTTAGATGTGAAATGACTATTTCACCCCCAACTTAATTATCTCCCTTGCTACACTTGCAAACAGGTGGGCAAAATCATCATTTCACACTAAAATATTACTATTCAGCGTTCCCGTTCATTCCGTACTTGTTCCCGTTTCGAAATTATGGAACCTCATTATCAGTTAAAATCAGTGTGATTCACTTTTTTCAAATATGTCTATGCTTTTATAAGAACAAATACTATCATATCAATAAGTCTCACATAGGAAATATACACCTTGCATTGAAATTTACAGAGCTAGCCCTTTGCTCAATAATATCAAACCTTACTGACATCTTGATTTCGATTTCGAGTGTCGTTTTCACTGTTACCGGAAGGCTCATCTTCAGTTACCATCCAGGCTTGTTTCGGACCCTAATATGTATCAACATATAGTTAAAATTAGACAGATACCCTCATATCAATATGCATACACAAGGGACGTGAAACTAGAAGCAACCACTATGATATTTCAGTAAAGTATTATCTCAACACCTGCGATGTTGGATATCTACACCTCAATCATCTTGCCACTTACCACTAGGTTATGTCTTCGGGAGGCGAATAACTAAATTATTGATTAAATTGCAAGGAGCAAAGCAACACGAGCATACTTAGGTTTAGTTTGTATTATTTTTAAATGAAGAAAGACGCTATCGGCCTAATTCTGTTATTATTAAACTTAAGAGCAGGTATCGAGGTCTTGAGTATACCTCAAAATGGCTCATTACACTACGTAAGTTCTTATTTATGTACTACCTCCGATATAAGAGTTTGTTTAACCATTGATTGATAATGTTCTCCCTATAACTTCCACTACTTGATAATGTTCTCTCGCCTATTATCTCAATAAAGTAGTTTTGACTTATACAATCTTTTATATCCGAATGGAGGGAGTAGTAGATAGTTTTTGCACTAGCTTGGGTCAACTTGGAAACAACATTAGTGTTGACATGGGTAACGTTGCTTCCAATCCAACTCCCCTTACCTCTCTATGGGTTCCCAACATAGAAGGGAGCTTTTTAGAGATATTGGGACACAAAACGCGTTATTGCTTCAAGAGAAACCTCTATCAAAGTCCATTATGAATCTTTAGGTACTTATAATGAGATTTGTGGACACTATCTAATTGTTCGGATAGATTAACGACCTCACTTCAGAAATAAAATACTCAGTATTTACTTTTCTTACTCCCCAATCTAACAACTGAGAGAACAGGTTCATATTAGTAAATCTTAGTTCAGTTTTCATATAACGACATCTATGACAGCTTATGTTTCCTCAATATTAATCCTAGACTTCCAGCAAGCCAATGAAAATAATTACGAGAAAACTTAACATAGTGAGATTTAACAAGAGAGCTCACAAAGAGTGTACGAAAAACGTGTAGACATACGTTTAGAACTTACTTTGCCTTGCCTTACAATCAAAGGCGTACTTCCTGTCATGTTGATAACAGTAGATGGGTCAGCCGCTCTAATGCCAGCACCAACAACAAAGTCAAGGCCCTAGAACATTGAAACGCAGAGTATATAACCAAAATTGATTGCAAAAGGATGGTGAAGATAAATTATAGATGAAGTTATAATTAATTTTAACTCAAGAAACGGGCATATGTACAGATCATTGACAAACTACATGGCATGAATAGAGCTTTATGACTTGTACATGGCATGATTCTAGAGCTCTAAATATGACCTATTAAGGAGGTAGAGCCCTAAATATGCCTCAGGGACGGACCTTAAGGAATTGGATCTCTGGAACAATGATAGGTGATCTTCATCTACCGTCGAATAGGTCGCCGATTCGAATCACCCGTGGAGCATTTAGTTTTTACATCCAAACTCCTAGCAAACACATTAACTTCCTATTAAGCAACCTAGCCCACTTTAACCTTTTAAGGCCACTATCATTGTTCCAAACTTCCAATTCCTTAAGAAACTCAACTACTGAAGCATACATAGACAACAACAACAACAATAAAACGGGTTAACTTTGTAGTTCCCCAATCAAGTTCTCCCTCTAATTCCTGATTACTACTTGGTGAATATTTTGGCATCTTGTTACTAAAGCAATGTCTTGGTTTAAACTTAGAAAATTAAATGAATAAGCTTCGAATAGAGAAGAAGAGAGCCAAAAATAATCTTTTATATATGAAATTCGAGATACAATAATGAGTGTATTGTGTTCTACATCTTGTAAAGAACCTATATATACAAGGAATTAACAAATCATAAGCTAGATATTAAAGCCCCAAATCTGCAGTTAACAATAACAAGAACCCTAACTAACTCATAACAGAATTTCGGACACAGTTGAATAGACAGTGGAGCATGCCTAATCCAAAATTTTATGATGTGAAACATTTTAGATAGTATACAAAAATAGCAAGACAAGTGTGTGGACATCCAAAGAGCACAATCAATAACTTCATAACAGAAAGTTAGAACTGACTAAAGATCTATATAGGGTTCGTTAATCGTGTAAAGCACATGATTTATAAAACAATACCTCTGGTCCATAAACATCTGATATTGCCACAGGATCCAAAATCCAATCATTCTCCTTTGGGCACCTTACACTGAACACATAAGAAGTTAGTAGAATCAGATTAACTAGATAAAGTTGCCACCAAGTATGATAAACAGGGCTGTTAAGGAGCTGTGCCAGTCCTGAGCTAGTTGACTCAAAGAAAGGTCGCTTAGATAGTTTTGAGTTTTGCTCGAATAGAGTTGTTTGCACATTGTGAAATAATATACATCATGAACACATTGTTGTTTAAGCAATTGTAATCAGATATGCAATTAAGAAGAACACATGTTGAGTTATGAAGCCAAATTTCGAGTTGGAAGACTTGCTCGATCGGGACTTGGTCGGATGATAGCAAGTACCGATCTATCATCCAATGGAGAAAAGAAGGACGCACGGTGAACTATCTGACGATCGGCTAATGGGGATCCATGGGTAGGTCGGGCCCTATTCGGGGCAGGTCCGGACTTGGGTCTCATGCAGGAAGTCCTGACCCATCCTCCGATGGCGTACGGAAGAAGCTAATTTAGGGTGGTTTGGGGGCTTCTGAGCCCGGTTTCTCTTACTCATTTTAGGTTTAGACCTAAGCTCTCTTGTAAGTTTATAAACAGAGTCTCTATGCTCATTGTTAACAGTGTGCTCAAATATTAGAATCATAAATAAAGAGTAAAGATTTGAGAGGCTTGTAATTAAGGTTTTTATGGCATGAGAAAAACATCTAATTGAGAAATATCAAATAGGGTCTGCAATCATGTAACAATTCTTCCTCTTCCTGAGTTTATTAGTGAATCTAGAGCAGGCTGGATTAGCTCTCACATTGAGGTGAACCAGGATAAATCTTGATGCCGTTTATTATTTTCGCGAAGTTCTTTCTTCTATTTTATTATATTATCACTAATCTGAATTGAGGATTGTCATCCTGGGCATGATCTGGTTGTGTACAACGGTAATAGATTCCTAACAATACGTAGTAACTCTCTGTATCAATCAGCATGCAGCCATGAGCACAGATTGAAGTTGGGAAGAAACTAACAAGGAGCTAAACAGTTAGCTCCCATGATAACAGTAACAAATCGAGTAAAAGCAATACCGAATCACTTGTGCTTCATTCATGAAGAGCCCAAATTAAGATATCTTACAATACCTGGTTGATATCAAAGGTGCATCCATCTTCTCTAGGATTGCTTGACACACAAGATCATCAGGTATACGAACTCCTACATGTCTCCTCAGTGCAGTGGTAGTTCCATTACGAATGCATTGTTTTGGCAATCCTTTGCTTGCCGTTAAAATGAAGGTATACTGTTCAATTAAATACTCATATTAGACAAAACTCTCAAAATCCTATAAACAAATAAAAGCGTCTAAAGAACAAATTGCAACAACCAACATGATTTCCGTAGGTACAACGAAAAGATAGTAGAATTTTCTTTTCAATAATATGCAAAAATCACATTTACATATCATTCTCGAGTAATTCTAGCATTTACTGATATAGGGAAAACCACATAAGATAGTATTTTCTTGTGCTATATTCTAGTGATTCTATCATTCACTTGCATATGTAAACTAACTCGAGAACCAAAAAACACATGGTTGCTGTCCAAGTTTACTAAACCAACATTTATAATAAAGGAACATTAAAACATCTTCTGTTGTGATAAAAGATACCATGGAAAAAGCTAATCTAGTGCTTACTTCATGGTAGAAAATAGAAGGCATAGAAAAAATATATCTAATTTAGTGTGAGAACTGCATCAACCATAAAAATAAGATTCACTAAACTCAAACTTACAGGACCAGGAAGGCAATGTTGAACAGCTCGGAAGATATTTGGACCACCATGGTCATTACCGCGAGGAAATCCCATGGTATATGCATCAATATCACGAAAAGAGCTGCATAGAATACTTAGGGGCTGCATAAAAGAAAAAAAATGCATCGGGAAACATGCTATTTTAATCTTGTGGTCTAGATTTAAGCAATTAAGTAGAATAATATGTGAAACAATTCAATAGACTAAACTGGTTCCTGCGCCATACCTTCGATGGTTCAATGTCTTTTATTCTGAAACACAATGGACAACACATGTCATCAAGTGAACGACGCTAGACCTGGGAGTGAAGATAGATAAGGTTCCTACCTTCTCAGTCGCTCAATGGCTGAGTTATTATTCAGATCACACACCATGGCGTACCTATAATAAATAAAAAATTAACATTATGGAGCAAGATGTTATTGAGCATGAGACATCACGAACTTTGGAAATTTAATATGAATGACTGCCTCGTATAAACGAGTAACAAATATTATCTTACAGAGTGTCGGTAGGGATGACTCCAACGGCTCCCTCTTTAAGAAGTTGAACAACAGAATCCAACTTCCAGGTATCTGTTCCAGATGGATCCACTTCGATATACACTAAGCGACCCTCCTGATAACCACCCGAGGCATAGCTTTAACATTTCACATTACATTTACAAGCCAATTATTCATTACAAACTACAATTCTACGACTGTGCACCTCATTAAGCCATTCAAATGCAAAAATTGTTCAACTATTATGGTATATATAAAATGAACAATAGCGAATTGTCTATTTGGTCCCTATTTTTTTTTCCCCATAAATTAGCGATGACAATTATAACTACCGAATATAGAAATTGGGGAGTCTTACAAAAAACACCGTCTAACTCTCTCCAGCAAGAATTGAACCGAAACATTTCTTCGAAGTTCATACCACCAGTCTATTAAGTCATCGTTAGTTCCTCCCTATCTTTGAAGTTAAAAACGAGGGCAAATTTGTCACTTGGAACTAATATGCAATATTTATATCACTGTGGGGACAATTGAAACGAGTAATCCGTGGCCTTGGCCTAGTGCATCCTAATAAAAACTGATGCATCTGCCTCTTCTCGATAATGTAGAATTTACTTTCAGTATGACATCGTTTCGCAAAAAATGAAATGGAAAGGAGGAAGATGTGGAACAAACCTTAGGGAGACGAGGAGCAGCGTATTTAAGGCGTTTTGGGCTTCGCTTAACCCCTGCTAACGTCACCAACCTACGTGATTGATGACGTGGCCCAAACAAGAGGGTCTCAGTAGATAGGCCACCCCAGAGTTTCGCCTCCAACCTCATTTCTTGCTTTTTAGATTAACAAGACTTCAAAAGTAGTTTAGGTTAGGATAATTGATGTCAATCATGTTTTGCTTTAACGTATTTGGATATACATAGGGCTCTCGGCCGAGTCGAGTCGAGCTAGAGCACAAGAATTTTAGACTCTTCAAAAGCAAGTAAAAGAGGCTTACGCTCGGCTGGTGAAAGCTTTCAAGTCGAATATCGAGCTAGCTCTAATTCAAAAGATTTAACTTCAAATGAAAAAAAGAAATATTTAATTAAAAAATTAATTGTACCGAATATTTTGGACGCAATTGTTGCTTGTGCATCATAATAATAAGAGCAAGTGGCTTCATCGATCACTCACGTTTGTTAAAAAACACTAGTCGATCACCCTAGTATGACTTTGTATACTTTCGATCACTCATGTTAGGTGTTATGTATACTTTTTGTCACTCACACGTTTTTTTGTACAACTCTTGATTTTTCGAAATTTTGAACATTTTGGTAAGGATAATTTAGTCATTCTCTCATAATTTTGTCATGGAAATGCAGAGTGCAATGGAAGTTAATGAAAATTAGTTGATGGAAGTAAAAAAAAAATTATGGGAGAATGACTAAAATACCCTTACGAAAATGTTAAAATTTTCGAAAAATAAAGAGTTGTCCAAAAAACGTGTGAGTGACCAAAAGTATACATAATACCCAACATGAGTGAACGAAAGTATACAAAGTCATACTAGGGTGATCGACTAGTATTTTTTAACAAACGTAAGTGATTGATGAAGCCATTTGCTCTAATAATAATTATAAAAAACAATTGTTAATAATATGTCATGTGAGAGTATTTATTTAAATTACTTCATATAAATGTCATTTTGAATAATTTTTATTTATAGCCTCTCTTACAATTAAAGAAATTGGAAATTATGGGTTTCACTAAAAGATAACTAATTTTCCCTTTTGTCAATTAAATATAGTGTAAATAAGGTATCATTGTACTAAAACTTAACATTAATAACAGAGTTGAAATGTTATACATACACAAAATAGTACTCCAAACCAAATAGTGTTTTTAGTAGTTAAAATGACTATTTTATACCCTATTCGTATAATGTTTAAGAAAGTTTGATTCAACGACAAAATAGTAAGAGTATATTTCTATTCAATGAAAAATAGTAATAGCCACAATACCCTTGTTACCTTGTAGATGAAAAATGTAAGATAGCAAAAAATTTTATATACGTTCTTAAATCAAATCATGTTATATAATAAATGAGTGTGTATGAAACAAAATACGATTTAAATGTAGTTACTTGCATGTATTCCACGTGCAACGCACGTAATGTCTCACTAGTACTCCCTCTATCTTAAAAGATTGTCACATTTTAATTTTTGGTGGTCAACAAAACACGATTTAAAAACTTAAAGATCTATTATTCTACATGTGAAAATATTATAAAAAGTTAATATTTCAAAATATATATTGAGACGAATCTAACAAGGTCGCACAAGACTATATTATTTATTATCGTTTAATGAGAATTCATGATCAAATTTTGTAATATTTGACTAACAAAAGTCAAAATGTGACAATCTTTTAGCGACGGAGGGTGTATCTTATAAGTAGGGGTAATAGCGTCAAGCATGAATATGACTCCTTACTTAT
This sequence comes from Echium plantagineum, assembly GCA_003412495.2. Taxonomy (NCBI): domain Eukaryota; kingdom Viridiplantae; phylum Streptophyta; class Magnoliopsida; order Boraginales; family Boraginaceae; genus Echium; species Echium plantagineum. The sequence goes on from CM016565.1 coordinate 24,199,302, forward strand.
TTAATCACTTCTTTTCAAGAGTATATATACAAATGACATCTTCATAATCTGCACTAAATGATATCAAGAACAAGGTTTATATGTCCGGCAAATAACAACTGATGGGTGGCCCAGAAATTACAAGTGAGTGTGATTTGCTACATCGAGCGATGACTACTTGAAACAATCTCAGACGAACGCTTCTCTAAGTTAGTCTGGCGTTCAACTTCCATTTTCTTCATTCTATTCACTTGCTTCACCACTCCACGCCTCTCAGAAGAAACGGTGAAGGGATCTGGGTTAAATAAAATGTTAGAAGTGTATCATCAGCATACAGTAGATTAAAACGAAAACAAGGCGGGATGTTTACCAAATATGGCATGTATTTCTTTATTGCAGCTAGCATGGCTGCATGGCCGACAGCAGAAACCTAGTATCATCAGAAAACAAGAAGGCACAGGTCAGAACTTTACATATATGTCACAACTCAAAATTGCGAAAATAACCCTTGCTTTCAGGACGAGCCACGTCCTGGACATGCTCTTCACTTGATGATAAATCTACACTAGATATATAATGCTTCCATGTGTAAAATAATGATTAAAATGTTACTCCTTCCATAAAAAATGAGGTCTAGCGAATAAACTTCGCTTCCAAAAGAAGAGTTCTGCAATTGCTCTTATGCAATCTATAGTACTCTACAACATTGTCAAGCCGACCACTTGATGTAGTAACAATTTCTCAAATGCATTTGCAAGAGTTTTACCCTTGTCTAACTCAATCAAGTGATCTAAAAAAAAGAGTGAATGTCATAGTATACTTTCTATTAACAGATTTACAGTTGAACCCAATTTGGAAATGATGAAGATTAACCAATACGAGTTCAAGGGAAGAAAGACTTAGTCGCCTAGACATTGTTACCCTAGGAGAGATGCGGAGATCATGCAAACATAAGATGTAGAATCTTTCTTCGAATCTATTTTGCTTTGTAACTACTTATCACATATCAGTATTATTCTTTTCAGACGACGTTGCATTGTTCTGATATTTTTTCTAAGCTATCAGTAGAGGCGCAGATTACTAATCGATAACTCTAAAAGAACAATGACTTCTTCGTAAACCCCAATAAAGTTGGACAAATGAGATACATTCAAAAGTAGATGTGAAGAATGAATGTATGACACTTACTGGTATTAACATGAAAATTGTTATTGGGACTAGTGTGGCCATATCAACCATTGTTGCTTCTATTTTCTTCCTCTGCCTTCTAGTGATTCTTTCACCATGCATTTTCTTTGCGAGAATTTGCAGACCTTCCAAGATGTCGATAAACAATAACTGAGAACCCATCCATAGAGCCTATCATATGATGATCATCATTGTTAGTCAAAAGATGATGTATGTCAGGATTTAACAAGGGATAACCATGGACTTACTTTACTGGCAGATATAAGCCTAACAGTGGACATCTTAATTAAATCTTCATGAAATGGTTTTGATACAGAACCGCCACTTAATTCAGCCGTGTTTAGGGAATGTTCGACTAAATTCGCAGCCTACAATGCAAGTTTTCAGAATTTTTGTTATATAAATAAAGAGGAAACAGTTAAACAAACTAATATAGCTTTTACTCATCTAATCATATAAACCACAATTATAAAGGTGTAAGCATGTAGAGAGAAGATACTTTGTTTTCTCACAAACGTAGTTCATGTTTATTTTTATATATGCCTTCCATATATATTATTACTGCGTATAACTTTATCCCTAATAGAGTTCTCACTAGATGGTAATATGGTTTCGTACTTTCATATCATCCACTGAGTTTACTGAGTGGAGTTTAGGTTCCCATCTGGTCCTTCCAGCTATTGTTAAATCAATAGGCTTTTGATGTTGTTCTGGTAGCACAGAGGAATGCGTTGTTCCATTAATCAATACAAATGTGGCTCCTCTTTCTGCAGGCTTCCACCATTCACTGCTTTAGATAGTAAGGCAACTTTCATAAAAAGGTTCTATATACGTCAAAAAAATATAAAAAGTATAATAAACAAATAAAGGCCAAAGAAATGTCCAGCAATCTAACGCACCCTGTTCCACCATATGCCGCCCAAAAGTCCTCCAGGCATGCAGACAATAAGTTCTGACTAGACAAACCAAAGACAATTGATGAAAATTCCAGAAAATAATTCATCTCTACTTGATGTCATTATGCATAAATAAGCATACCTCTGGAGCAAGAACTCAAACAAACGTACACTTATAGGTTGTTGCTTAGAATTCGTGTAATGGGCAAACGCTGAAATTATATCATAACAAACAGTGTAAGCAGTATACAAAATCATATCTTTTTCAGCCTGAGTTGCATGTTGTTTAGGTCTTTTTATGGCTGAATCAGTTTGGCTATAAGATGCAGCATAGAAATCTAGCCATTCAATTTCATCAGTTACAACCTGTAACAAAATATTAAAAAAAACTCAATATCTATACATCCAAATAATTTTATCAACCACCTAAAAAAACACATTTTATCAACCACCAACCTCCATGAAGAGCTGATACTCTGCTAGTGTTGAATATTCTGGATATATTAACAGGCCACCACATTCTAAGTGACTGAAATACATTTAAACTTAAAATCAACATATAAGGAGAGGATGAAGAGCAGGGTAGCCATAAATTATGATATTTACCCAAGAAAGTCTTTGGTTTGCTCATCGACATCCTTTATGTTCATTCTTGCTAAAAACAACCTTGTCTCTCTTCCCAAATATGCGAAGAGCCCAATAATAGCCATGCGTCCTGAAAGGATAGAGTAATGTGAAAAACAGATGAAGTTATTTATAGGGAAAGGTAATATCAGTGAATGAGATTTTAAGCAAGGATGTTCTTAATAGAAAACAACTATTTAAGGTTAACTTAAATGTAATCTCCTTTAGAAAAAGATCTAGCAATAGTGATGTTGAGTATAGAGGCCACCTTATCATAGACGTTGGGCTTGTTTGCGAATATGCATTCCCTGTCAAATGCTAGGGAGAGTTTTTTCTTAATCAATTCAACCCAGCATTCTAAATTCTCATTTTTCGTTGGGAAAAATCTTCCTGCCATAATGACAGAGAAATTCTTCTTCGAAGCCTGCCTTAGTAGCCAAATTATAATATTTACTAATTGAGATCAGTCCATCTGCTGTCGTCATAAGCTCAATTACTGCACGTTCAACAGAAACTGAGAATGAAGAAGATATGCTCCCCAAATGTAATTTCCTAACAGCACAACAGCAACTTATAGCCAGAATAAGTCCTGCAATGCCACTGAATTCATTATGTACTTAGACATCTCTTTATTTCCAGGAAGTATGGCATATAGAAATAAAAGAAAATGACTATACATATCCTGTATTCTTCCAATTGTTCGTTTTTTTTTGGGTTTTAATGACGGCGGATAAGATGTACAAAATATTGAAAATTTTCATAAACAAACCTGCCAGCATAGTCGAAAGACCATTTCTTGAATAACGAAACGAAGGGTCCTGCTATGCGGTAGCTCCACCAATTTATACCATTCTACTAATTTTGGATTCTTTGAGCTCAACTGACCTTAATGCTCTCTGCAAGGAAGCACATCCTCTCTGATAAGCTGATGTAGATTCAAAAGAAACTGTCAAAAGCTAAGTAGAGCTTAGGGTACTTAATATGATTATGACATTCATGGTCGTGGATATTTATTTGTTGCAAGCTCAAACTGAAGTCATTATGGAATATGACATCTCAAATCAGGGATGGGTAAAACACAAGGAAATTTAGGACTATTCCAGCACAACCCTAAATAACTCAAGGGTTCAACTCTTGAAGTACTATAGAAAAGAAGTGTGGATTTTCAAGTGAGAAGGGTTTTTTCTGCAACCGATTATTTGTACACAAAACAATGTATATTCATCGAACCATATAGAGAGGTAGTGGGCTAGGTGAGATTTCCCTCCATAACAAGTACATGGGGACATTAACACATTATAATGGCTCTGAGTTAGTCACTTTGTCATCAACTAATGATCTTAGGAAGTAAAGTGAAAAAATAGGCCTTTTGGAACTGTAAAAGCACTTACATCTCATGAACAGGGGAAGAATTATTACATTCTGCGAAAGAAACGTTTCAACCTGAACTGCTGCATCTAGCATAGCATAAACTGCAACCTGCCACCAATTTTTGAGATATAAATGAAAAAGGTGAACCAAACTGAGAGGATACAATTCCAAAACAATTAGTGATCTATTACTTAATCCGCCTTGCTAGTATCTTTGGACTGGGAGGGAAGGCAACTAGTCAAGCGAATAAAAGTTAAATATACCAAGGAGTGAGGACATATTTAGCAATACATTTTCAGCAGATGTCAATAGACAAAACAATCCGATTATATATAGCAGTTTCTAATACCTTGTGAGCAATACGGGTGTGCCAGGCATGAGCATCCACTCCTGCCCAGGCCATAGCAAGCTCTGGCCCTGTTTTGACAAAGTCAAGAGCCTGGACATCCAAAGAGAATCTCCTGGCCGATTTATGCAGTAACAAGACAAGACAATCTACACGATCATATTCCATCTCACTATTTAAAGCTATGGGAAAAGATGTTTCGCCCTGAATAACAGTTTCACCCGACTCTGTACTGGATGTTGTGGAAGATGATGCTCCAATAGGTATATGTTTTGATAATCGCTCTTTCCATCTCAAGGCACACTTCCTCAAGAATCCTTGAAAGATGAAACTTCTTGGGAAGCCATACTTCTCTCTCTCTCTCAGATTGATCTGAGACAGGTTTATTGCATCCATGGCAGGACAATGTTTCACTAAATCCTCTGCCCGAGCAGCCCCTACCATAAACATTGTAGTTATTAATTAACATCTATTTCACCATAATATGGGATGATATATATCTTCAGTTTCTTCTAACTTTGCAGCCAAAACTGAGACAAAATGCATCTAAGTGAGATATCATCACTTCAGATAGTAGTTGATTCAGGCATTCTAACATAACCAAGATGGTTTACTTACGTATGAAGCAGCCTATTCTCTGGGTTTTGGATAACACCGAATATGACTCATTACACAACCAACGCTTCATTAGTTTGACTCATTACACAACCAACGCTTCTTAACTAACGTGAAGTAGTCGATATTTTCCACTTCATCTTGGGTTAATTAAGGAAGTGGCCTCCCAGTTATTAACGAGTAAGGCTGCACACAATCCAACCTCTCAAATCCCACTATCTTGTTCTTGTTTTTGTTTCAAGACACAAACTAGCATTACTTTTGGAACTTTAATAAACCCTACCACACGAATTCAATGGATCGCTCTTACTCTCACATATACACTCCATGATCTTGAAACTACATCACAAAAATGATCAATGTTCTACAAAATAATCGTAGTTGTTACAATCTTCGAAGTTTAACGAAGTTTAACAATAAGTGTCAAAGCTAAATGGGACCACCTACTCCCATCTTCAAACATAAAAACATCAACTTTCATGAATTTAATAAAAGATTCAAATGGCAAGTTCAAAACTTTGAAAGTCTTAAGTAATCGAATGGCCCAGTGGAAAAGGGTGCCGCTAGTGACCAAAAAGTCATGGGTTCGAAACTCGTCTCATTGCTAATTTACAAACAAAACTTTGAAAGACTTGAACTTGATCAACAAAAGTTACCAACTTTTAATAATATCTGCAAAAAGAAAGTAGATAATCTTGTATAGAGAGAGACTTACGAAGAGTGAAATGGGGGAAGCTCGGAGATTCCAAGGGGAAGTCATAATGATTTTAGAGTAGATTAAATCGGAAAAAAAGTGGGTTATATATAGTAGTATCTGTGCGAAGACATCGAAGCAGAAATGAATTAAAAACTGCTACTTGACACCATTTACAAAGCTGCTTCTTAGGATGTAAACAGGTGATGATGACATTTCTTACCTTACCCACACACACATATCCCCATTTATCTCCTTCGTGGTAAAAAGTCTGTCATGAATAATATTACACTTTGTCTCCTTTATAATACTCCTTGGTTCGAGTCTTATGAAACAGAATCTGCTGTGAAAGTAGTTAACGGACTACTTCAAAATCCCTGATCATTTGAGCATATCCCACAATTTACCTCGCGCGACTCCAGGGCAGGGATGAACGAGGGCCCCTAAGGTTGCGATTCAACCCTTTTGTGCAACTCCAAGGCAGGGATGACGAGGGCCGCTAAGGTACGCGAGAAGATTAGGAATCATCCTTCTAACAATGATAATTCTTAGATTGAGAAATTCAAATATGAATTTCGACTATAAAAATTAATTATTTTCAAGAATATTATAACCGAGTATGAATAGTAATAATATTAGTTTTTTTAGAACTTCTCATATTTGGACAGCAGTATGAATATAGACCTAAAGGGACACTAAGAGAAGATTGGGAGAAATGAAGATGCATATTTCAGTTTTCAAAAAGGTCAACTACAGTAATACTCTGGTTTCTAAACATTAGCAGAGTCAACTATTTCGAGCTGCAAGAACTAAATCTACACAAAATAAACAATATAAAGTACAGTAGGAGCAAAATACACATCCGTTTGGAGGCCACCTAGCTATCCCAAAAGATCAAGAGGTAGGGATGCGGGATCGAGTTCAAAAGACCCTGCAGGGACACCATCTTTTTCGGTGCCCGTCATCTTGGCAAAAGGTATTTGTTAGAGAATCTTAGCATCTCGCTTGTAGGTATCAACCGCCCCATTTCACGTGTACTGGATCTTTGGAACAAGGAGACAAACCTTTCACTTTGTCCAAATATGACACTCTAATGCCAGCTTCCTCCGAAAAGTCAGAAACCACTTCAACGATCTCATATTTAAACTTTTTGTGGTTGTCAGGGTTGGAGCTCCACATAATATCCCAATCTTTGAAGAGTGACCATATTTCCCCTTTATGGGGGGCGAATTACAAATGAATTTCCGTCCATACCTTCTCCGTATTGGACTTGATGAGAGAAACATAAACGATCTGTGGTGGTGTCAGAGGTACCAAATTGAAACCTACCACAACCAAATGGCAGTTTCTGCTTTACCCAAGCAATTTCATTTTCGTCTTCTGGATCACCTTCAAGCCAGTTAATTTTCAGTTTAAATCCAGTCTTGAATACCTTCTGAATGAAGGCATAGAATCTGGGCATGCCATCTATTGAATCATAGAGAGCCCACACCTGATTAACATCAAAACAATGTCTTTCCTTCTCCTTATCAAAATCAGTGAATTCTGGATCAGGAATATCAAAGACTGTTTGTTCTGTTGTACTATCAGGATCAAGATCTGATTTCGTATCATCAAATATTCCAACTCCGCCGGGAACATGACCCATATTGTCAATGTCAACTGCAGAAGGGAAGGAAGGTTCAGATGCATTGTTTCTCACAGCTTCTTCTTTTACTTCATTATCACCAAAAGATTTGTTTGAATCTGACGTACTAGGGGGGTTTTCCAGGTCATCATCACTACCATTTCCTTGTATGAAACATTCTGCCTACGGCGAAACGATCTCCTTGTAGTTCTATCTCCTTCACAATCAAGCCCACCAGTGTGAGTACCACCATCTTCCTCCACGCCGTATTCATCACTGGAATCGCTACTTGAAGTATCACAACTATCACTAGATTCCACTACATGCTTCCTTTTTCTTTTCCTTCCATCGTTCCCTACCCCTGATTCTCTTGCCCTGTGTTTATCCCTCTTCACAAGCTCAGATTGAACCCATCTCTAACGTCAGTCTTCCTCCTTTCACTGTCAGTGGAACATCCTGTAATTAAAATTAATTCAGAACTTGCATCAAATTATCTAAGCTATAAAAACTCATTAAAGATATCTTAGTCCAATACTGTGATGTCAGTTGCCATACCAGACTTCGCTCTAGTCGTAGTATTGTTTGCACTTCTTTGGGATCTTGTTTTGGTGTTTGGCACATTTGTTCGGGAGATGCCTGTGTGTGGAATGCTTTTTTGTGGAAAAACTGGATTTGTGTAGCGGCTGGTGTTAGGGGGAA